>OZ022501.1:58815395-59017895 GCA_963989385.1 Ctena decussata | reverse complement strand
TGTACACTAGGTCTGATGAATTTATGTAGAAATTTGAGCAAACTGGACTTACAAACTAGATGCAGTTCTATACATAAAGCTCTACAGTCAACAGAGTTAAAAAATATAGGTTAAAGGTATAAAGCAGTCAAACAATCGAGGACACCAGCTTAAGAAAACATTTTATGCCATGTCTGATGATTGTAGGTGGTATAGTTAGTGAGAAACGGACTTGAATGCTCTTGTCCATATAATCATGGATGCCAGGTTGACATAAAATTTATATGGTCAATAGAGCATGATATATTGGTCAAGGGCACAAATAATAGCAGCATCCCAGGACAATCTTCAAGCCAGGTTTGATGATTACACCCATTGTATTTAAAGAGAGATGGACTCAAACCCTACGGTTGACACAATTTTCGATGTGAAATTTTACAAAATCAGTAGCAAATTGTGAAATATATATCAAGGGCTGAAACAAGTGCATTAATCCTCGAGTTCATTCTAAGATGAAACTTTATACCAGGTTTGATGATTCTAGCTCTCATAGATTGTCAGAGAGAAATGGACTTCAATGATAGGATCAATTTAATTTTGTAAGTAAAATTTTACGAAGTCAGCAGAGCAGGAAATATGGGTCAAAATAAGTGCAACAATCCTCTAGATCACCTAAATAGAAACTTTATACCAGGTTTGATGACCGTAGGTATCATAGATTGAGAGAAATGGACCAGTATGCAAGGGTTGACGTAATTTTTGACGTAAAATTTTACTAAGTAAGCAGAGCATAAAATATAGGTCAAAGGTCAAAATAAAGGAAACACTCATCCTAAGAAAAAACTTTATACCATGTTTGAAGATTGCAGGTATCATAGACGGAGAGAAATGGACTTATACACTAGGGTTGACGTAATTTTTGGCATAGAATTTTATGAAGTCATCAGAGCATAAAAAATAGGTCAAAGGTCAAAATAAGTGCAAGGTTCCTTGAGACCATTCTAAGAAGAAACTTTATACCAGGTTTGATGAACGTAGGTATCATAGATTGAGAATAATGGACCCGAACGCTAGGGTCGACGTAATTGTGGATGGACAGACAGCACAGAAATTTACGAAGTCATTAGAGCATGAAAAATAGGTCAAAGGTCAAAATATTTTTAAGGTTCCTTGAGACCATTCTAAGTAGAAACTTTATACCAGGTTTGATGAATGTAGGTATCATAGATTGAGAATAATGGACCCGAACGCTAGGGTCGACGTAATTGTGGACGGACGGACGGACGGACGGACGGACGGACGGACGGACGGACGGACGGATGGACTGACGGACGGACGGAAAAGTGAACTCCTATATCGCACCTTGCTAAAGCAGGTGCGACAATAATCAATAATTACTAATTTAAGAAACCGGAAGGGTGGTTGGGTAAGAGGAGGAGGTTTCTGGACGCTGTTTCGTACTGCAAAATACCAATTGCACCCTTGGATAACAAGTATATGCAAGGGCTGTTACGAAAAGAAAAAAGAGCTCTTACGAAACGAAAAAGTCATAGTTACCAAATGACTTGATAAGCTGTTACGAAACGAAAAAGAGTCATGTAGTAACCAAATGACCTAATGACCAGGTCGTTTGGTAGCTATTACTCTTTTTCGTTTCGTAATAGCTTTTTTCGGTTCGTATGTTACGAAACGAAAGAAAGCTATTATGAAACGAAAAACTCATTGTTACCAAACGACCTAACGACAAGGGCCCAGGTTCACAATCATTCCTTAAACTTAAGGACGACCTAAAAGTTAAGGTGTAAAATTTCATGAGTAAATAAAAGTCTACAAAAACACTACATTTCTATGACAGTTATCAGTAGATTCACGCAAAAACTGCAATTTTAATAAGGTTTAAATATAAATTTTCTGAAGGCAAAATTTACCATCTTAACTGTAAGGTGGATTTTAACTTAAAGAATGATTGTGAACCTGGGCCAAGGTCGTTTTGGTAACTATGGCTCTGTTTCGTTTCCTAGCTGCTCTTTTTTTTTGTTTCGTAACATCCTTGAAAACATAGTTAACCAGGTGTTAATAGTCTAAATACAGACAAACAGCTGTCGTTACCTTCAGGCATCCACTGTTGACGGCAGAATGTAGTGGCATGTTGTTTTCTTTGTCACTGAAGGTAAGAACATCCTCCCGCGTATATCCTAACGCCTCCACTAAAATAAGAGAATAATCTAGGAATATGATGCATTTTTACACAGTGTTAAAGACATTTATTTATACATTTATCTTTTATATCTTTCCGGCTGTTTTATGGTCCTGTTCTGTCATTATGTAAGTGAGACGAGGTATTTCCTTTGACGAAACATCAATATCAATGATTTGTTGCACAATAGGATTATGGTTCTAATAAACAAGAATATTTGTCTTAAAATATCCGACAGTTTAAAAATGAGATGGGAAGTTGATACTTTGAAATGGAAGGAAATTCAAATGTTCTATATTAACTAGGTGCTTGCTTAATTTAGTATCGACACCTATTATTTAACCGAAAACCATAAACTGCTAACAGCAAGGACTAAATAATCATTTTGCAGAGAAAGAACACAACCGTTGTAATAGTTTCCCAACATGACACATGAATCTATGTAAGAGAGTATCAGACATGATTGTGCCAACGGCATGGAGCATCTTGCTTTTGAAACTAAGTTGCAATGGAAAAATAATTACGGTACCTAAAATTATTGCGAATATGTAATTTTGTGGGCCTTTCCTTTTGAGACAGCCAGACTGCGTCGTTTTGATGAAAAAAACAACAACTATTTTCTGTCCGATTCAGATCATTTTATTATGGCGCAGTATATTGCAAACACAGTTGTATCCCAGCAGGCACATGACGTCAAAATGACGTCACATTGACGTCGATGCGACTTCATTACGTCGAATCGACGTCAGTACGACGTCATTTCAACGTCATGTGCCTGCTGGGATACCACAGCAGGAAAGAACATACACTAATAAAGCATATAGCACGTAAAACTGGTCAATTTCGCAAGCCGACGATTAACTGGGGAATGGTAGTCATCATGGCTACATGTTACATGATTTCAGCACACATGTATGGAAATTACATATTCAGCCAAGAAAGGGAAATTAAATTGCCTCTCTCTGACTGCAAACCATTTATTTCACTAAAAATATATTGTAGCTGCTTCCGTTTGCCAGGTGTTTCCACCAGGTTTGATTTAGCGAGACCAGTAATCATTACAACATTGCAAATCAGCAAGTATCGACCATTATTCTTTTAACCTGGACCATACCAAAAATCAACAAATGAGCCGCGACACGAGAAAACCAACAAAGTGGCATGTGCGCCCAGCGCAGACTCAGATCAGCCTGGGCATTCGCTTCGTCTGTTCAGATTCTTCTGTGTCCGCATGAAGGTAGCTTAGACCCTTAGCTACTCTTTAACCGATAAGCGAAGAGTCTGATCATACTGGGCGGATGCCCAGGCTGATCTGAGTCTGCGATGGGCGCACAACCACTTTGTTGGTTTTCTCGTGTCGCGGCTCAAAATTGTATTTGTTGAATTACTCACCATGTCGAATGAGTACTTCCAATGTCTTAGCGGATGCACATTTGGCAGCGATGTTGATAGGAAAGTATCCACTGGCATTTTTGATACAAGGCCGGGCTCCTTTTTTGAGCTGTAGAAAGAAAATATGTAAATTGTGTCAACTATAAACATATACGAGGGTTGATCCAGAAATTCGTGGATACAGCTCATAAAATCCAAATGCTATTAGTTATTTCTTTCAAAACTTACCCAATGCTTCTCTATATATGACTAAATAATTTCTCTTCTCTTAATATCAGGTAGATTCACTGAATATTGGGTTTGGAATCTCTGTTTGAATATACCAGGGGTTGTCTAGTGAATCGGCATTCCAGATTTTTTACCGGGAAGTAAAACATTTCCTTTTAAAATAATCAAATACTAATTTCATCCTTAAAATTTCAATACAAAATTTAGTCAAGAGATAACGTAGCATTTCCTGATTTCAAACAACATGAATATTTATTACTGACATTTGATATGACATTCTGTACAAACAAAACATTTCACTACCCTCAGACATGAAAGAAGAAAATGAAGTTTTTTGCAACGTCCGGACGCAATCAGTTTGTCTAAAGGTCGACATAAAAAGACAGAAAACCAATGGACACAAATTACAGTTTACACGAAGCATCATGAGAAATAAATTTCGAGCCATAGTTTTGGACCTCAGGATGGCAATGATACACTTATTCGATGAAATAGTGGATATTACACCTCAAAACTGAGCCCAAGAATATTTACTCTATATCAGAAGTTGTGCGTTATAAAACCTGAATCAAAACTTGTGATTGTCTTATTGCTCTATTCCTCGTATCATATAAATGCTGAAACTGTGATTTAAGTGTCAAGATTTCTTAAGTGGATCTTATAAGCTCCGAAATATTTAGCGCTAGCATATACCAGATGTCAAAGTGACGTTGTGGCGTGCGCTGCGCAACCTAGGGTAACTAAACAAAATGAATCGTTATAAATGAACCGTTTAAGATATCTGATTCAAAGTGTACACATGTGTTTACCAATGATGTGGAAATTGGCATGTAACGTTTCATTGATGGGTCTTTTCAGATTCCTTAGTTATTCAAGGTGTCCACGAACTTCTGGATCAGCCCTCGTACATGTATACAACGCATTTGACCGGGCGTTTCAAGCTTCACGATTTTTAGAGTGAAGCAAATTTTATTACAGAAAAGGGTGCTTTACGCTAAGAATCGTGAAACACGAAACGCCCAGTCAAATACGTCCAGTGAAACCATTATTGAACGATGTAAATCTATAGAGAAATTATAGTAATAACGTAATATATAATTTAGTTTTAAAGCTACACCCATTTTCACCTCAGTGAAATGCCAGAATTTATAGAATTACACTTTTTACTTTAAGTTGATTGCATCACATATCCTATCGGGATTTGATTTTAATTAAGTTCAAAATTTCATCATATTTTGCCAACAATCAATTTTAGAGAGGCGCGGTGGTGAAGTGGTTACAGCCACTCGGTTATGTTGGAGAAGATGGCACTTTCGAATACCGGGTTAGTTCAGCTGACGACTGGAAAACTCTCTCTCTGTCAATCCAGTAGTAAATTGTACGTTTTCCGAATTAGAGAAAGGTATAATGCAACGAAAGGTGAGCGATTGGCTATGAGAAACATTTACCTTTTACCTTTACCAATAATCATGCAATTGTTATTTTAATTGTAATTGTTTACAACAACCTAGGCGTTTTGTTCATCAGCATCCCGAGAGTTTTAATTTAATCTACGGATGATGATCAACAACGATTCCGATGCTAGATCTCACGATACGAATAAGCCGCAATAGCCTAAAGTCAGCACATGTTTGTTGTTTGTTGATGTACATGTGACTACATACTGAGTTACCTTTCTTAATGAAAGAACAAAGTTGATCCCACTGGGCACACAAAGTTGAATCAACATTGAAACAAATTTTGAATCAATGTGGATTAAACATTGGGTGTCTGCTGGGGAGTTTTTACATAAAATTTGATTTTTTTATTAAACTTGACTTACAGCAAAACGAAAATTGTACGAAAACTAGCTATTTGCTAATATGATGACGATACGAAAAAGGTCTATCAATCAGCAGAAAAAATATCCTGGGCGTAGACTGACTTTTTTAAGATTTAATCACAATTTTCACAATAAACTCTTTCACAGGAAACTCTTCATAGGAACAAATCGTATTGGCAGAGCAACTTTAGAAACGATTCAAAATATAGTTGCTTTGACCTATATGGTCTCTGTGATGTCGCGTTTCACAAGAACGCATATACCATTTTCAACAATTACTGGTTGGAATTTAACATCTACCTCTCTTAATGCATTAATTACTGTATTACATTTTTTTAAGTATGTAACTTTAGGAAAGCATTAGCTTTTATTTCCAGAAAAATCTAAAACTTGGGACAGATAAGACTTAGCCAACATCACAGACACAAATCAGTCTATTCCAAAAGGGGTCTGATAAGGGTCTACACTATTTTCTATTTCATCTGGATCTTTTGGACGCATTAGGGGAGAGTCGGGTAACTTCGGACAGACGGGTAAATTCGGACATACCATTGCAATACCATTGCAAACAGTGAAAATCCAGATGAGACGGCTCATAATGAGCCGTCCCATCAGGATTTTCACTGTTTGGCCAGTTATTGTTTTGTTTTAGTTCCAGACAACTGACATATAAAGGAAAAAATGTCACTGTCCGAATTTCCCCACTGTCCGAAGTTACCCGACTCTCCCCTACTGCATTGTTTTATTTTATGGAAGTTACAATAATTATTCAGGTGTCCCAATTTTTAGAATGCTTATGGTAGTTTTGATTGTAAGTACCCCAATGTGCTTAAGTATTGGACCACCTAATAACGATTAATTTTCCATTTTGGACAATGGAAAATTAATGGTTTTATGTGTCCAAATACTTAAGCATAAACTCATAATCTAATAACTATTAATTTTCCATTTGGACAAATGGAAAATTAATGGATTTAGGTGTCCAAATGCTTAAGCATACATGTATTATGGTATATTAAACATCTCACCAGTAATATGGCACATTCGTCTCTGTCTTTAAAGGCACAGTAGTGAAGTGACGTACAACATTTTTCTCCAAACAGATTTGGATTTACACTTTCATGCTTCAGTAAGGCCTGAAAAAGATAATGTAAAAAAGTTACTACCAATAAAATTGATTTATTCGACGGCTTTCAGCGCAAATATTGAAGTGCAGTGTAGATAATACTTTGGACAGCGTTATCACTGGAAATATGAATTATTCCATCCGCAAAGAGACTCGTGCTACGCAGTCGGGATTAACTGGGTCTTTACCGCCTGACAATTCTTACTAGGGACAACAAATTATGTAATCTCTGTTTTAATATTAATGAATTACAAGCACAGAATGGCCGTAATATTGCATAGCTTTCGGAATCTTGAACTCGATGTCCATCTAAATAAACTGATCTATACCTCAAAGAAAATTTTCTGGTCCCAGAAAATTTACTTCGAGATACCCATAGCTTGAGAGAACAGGAGTTAATGTGAAGAAAAGTAAACTACAAATGTATCCATAGGCCACGGATGCCCCCGCCTACTGCCTTGAGTAAGATTGCGCCTTGATTAAGGTACTGACACTTTTAGGATAACTAGGTTCATGGAGACAATCTTGTATAATATAAAAGGGCAAACCAAGGGACCATAAAATATCGAACAAAATGACTTACATTTATTCTGCAGTCAAACTTCGGACACGAATATGACACAAACCTGTTTTCATTATAGCCTCTTTACATAGCTAAAGTGCTCATAGTGTGTGACCTAGACCTTTAAGCTAGTGACATGTTCCTTGTGCGCAATAAATCTTGTTGCCTAACAGTTTTAAAAGCCCACAATGCAGGACAAAATTATAGGCTTGACACAAACATGTCTCACTGAAGCCTATACATGAATTTTAAGTGCGGACTGTGACCCCGACCTTTAAGCTAGGAACATGGTTCTTGCCTGCTACATATATCTTGTCACGAAAATTATTTATGCCATAAACGTTTGAAATCCCATTATGCAGAACAAAGTTATGGACTGGACACACACATGTTTCACTATAGCCTATGCACAAACTTTATGTGCCCTGTGTGACCGTGACCTTCAAGCTAGCTACATTGTTCTTGCACGCGACAAATTATCTTATCATGGTGATCATTTTTGCAAAATAATATTGAAATCCCACCATGCAGAACAAAGTTAAGGGCTGGACACGAAATTATTTTGCTGAAGCCAATGCACAAAGTTAAAGTGCGGACTGTGACATTGACCTTTAAGCTAGCGACATGGTTATTGCACATGACACACCGTCTTGTCAAGATAGTTATTTATGCCATATAATTTTGAAATCCCACTATTCAAGACAAAGAGATGGGCCGGTTATAAACATGTTTCCCTGAAGCCTATGCTCAAAGATTACGCGCCCAGTGTGACCTTCGAGATAGGATATGACTCCTCCACCGTGCGAATTTTGAAATTCCACCATGCAGGACAAAGTTATGCGTTGGGCATGACCATGTTTCCACTATAGCCTGTACATAAAGTTCAAGCGCGCAGTGTTACCTAGACCTTTCAGCTAGCGCCAAAGTTCTTGCACGCGACACATTGTTTTGTCATGGAAATTATTTGTGCCAAGTAAGATTCAAATCCCAACATGCAGGACAAAGTAATGGACCGGACACGATTCTGGAGCACACAAAAACCAATCACACACACAGACAGGGTAAACTCTATATGCCCTTCCGCCGTTACATGGCTGGGGCAAAAAATGTTCCCAAACTATGTGAGCCGCGACATCAGAAAACCAACAATGTGGTTGTGTGCCCAGCGCAGACTCAGATCAGCATGGGCATCTGCCCAGTCTGGTCAGACTCTCCGCTAGGCACTTAAAGGGTAGCTAAGGGTCCAAGTTACCTCCATGCGGACAGCGAAGACTCTGATCAGACTGGGCGGATGCCAAGCTGATCTGAGTCTGCGCTGGGCGCACAACCACTTTGTTGGTTTTCTCGTGTCACGGCTCAATTATTCTGTCAGATAAGATATGAGGTATCGAGAGTCACTTTATTTAATCTTCAATTTATACACGTAAATGACTGTTTAAACCGAATTTCTTAAATTATTCCAAAACACAAGACCATTTCGAATAAAAATTTAGATTTACGTTCGTTCCACAAAAGGTCCAGCTTGAAGCAGACGACCAATAAAGTTAGTGGTACACCTCCGTGTTTTCCCGCCATTTTCATAATAAGGACAATTTTCGTGACTTTCTGTTTGCTTCCGTGGAAGAGGAGCGCTTTTTCAAAAGAAGACCTCTTTTAAAAGGGAGGCATTTGTTCCTGGTCACTTTGACATTAACATGAACTCTTTGTTGCTATGGTAACATATTTATAAGGTCATTGGTATCGGAGCATGGAGCATGACATACAGTGTATGCCATGCTCCGTGATTTTTTCAATGATATCACAAACTGAAATTCTTTCAACAGAAACTTCAGATCTTTTCAGAAAAATAATTATTCTCAAGTCGTTTTATTCCATGTCTATAATACAACTTTATATGAGCCGCGAGAAAACCAACAAAGTGGTTGTACGTCCAGCGCAGACTCAGATCAGCCTGGCCATTCGCCAAGTCTGATCAGAGTCTTCGCTGTCCGCGTGGAGGTAGAGTAGACCCTTGGCGACAATTTTAGCGCTTAGCGAAGAGTCTGATCAGGCAAATCAGGCAAATGCCCAGGCTGATTTGAATCTCCGCTGGGCGCACAGCCACATTGTTGGATATCTCGTGTCGCGGCTCATATACGTACCGTAAGAGACTTCACAGCATTGGTTTCGACAGCAACATGGATTGGGGCTAATTGGTCTTCATTGAGTAAGCTGCTGTCAGCTCCATGGTTGAGTAATAAGTCGATACTCTCGCTGTGCTCGCCTGCCACCGCCAGATGTAAAGGAGCGTTTCCATGTTTATCGACCAGGTTGATATCTGAAAAAATTAGTAAAGTTTTTAAAAATGAGATCTTCTCTTAAAGGAAAGAATTTGATCCTAACGGTTGACCCCCGTTTACAAGGAAGGCAAAATGGAAAATTGCAGAGTTGTTTCCCCTGAAAGTGTACCTATTAACCTGGGGCCGTATTCATAAAGCCACTTAAGTGGTTGCTATGCTGTTGCTAAGGCTAAATATGTATAAAGGAGATTCCCTACAACTATGAAATTTGGTCTGGAGGAACAGTCTTTGTAAGACTGTTCCTCAAGAGCAAATTTCATAGTTGTAGGGAATCTCCTTCAAAGAAATTTAGCCTTAGCAACAGCATAGCAACCACTTAAGTCTTTTTATAAATACGGCCACTGAACTTTAAGGATAATGTGCAGTTTATAAGTAAAGTACCCCTAAAGACGGGGTAGACATGTAAAAGGGGCTGTTGACATTAAATTTGTCAGGCCTATAATCGTCCACGATCCAAAATATTTTCTGGCCGCGATTCCAAATATTTCTGCTGGTCTGAGTGAATACTCGCTTAATCCTTTGAGCAAACGGAAACACACGAGCTCTTATACGGCACAGCTCTTTTGAAATCTACATCAAATGAGTGGTAATATCAACGCCATAGGCACCTGTCAGAAACAACTGCCGTATGAACAACAGCTGGTATTTTTGTGCAGTGTTTTTTACTCGACCTGGTGGTGAAACGATAAGAGCTGTCAAAACAAGTTAATTCCTGGCCATAATGTAAATTTTAAGTCCAAAGCGCGAAAACCTGAAAATGTCTGAATTTGTACATGTAAACAGTGTGAATCCAGATGAGGCGGCCCATTATGAGCTACACTGTTTGCACTGTAGTGTTTGAATTCTCAATATAACATGAGCCGCGACACGACGAAACCAACTATGTGGCACATTCGCCCAGCGAAGACTCAGCTCAGCCTCGGCAGCCCGCTTAGCTTCGCCGTGCACTTAAAGGGTAGCTAAGAGTCTAAGCTAGCTCCAAGCGGACAGCGAAGACTCTGATCAGACTGGGCGGATGCCCAGGCTGATCTGAGTCTTCGCTGTATGCACATGCCACTTTATCGGTTTTGTCCTGTCGCGGCTCAATTTCTAGTTTTGATGGAAGGGGGATGCAGACCCCAAATTTTGTCGCTAGCTATTTGGTTTCGTTGAGTAATGCAATTTTGTGTGTTTGTTTATTGGTCTCGGGGATTAAAACTTTCAGAATATTAAAACAGAAAGATTCTAAATACAGCAATTAACAAATCAATGACACATCTAATGGATTAAATGATATAATTATTAGAATAATAAGAAACCCTATACTTTCGATAATGTTCGTTAATGAACTTTTTTATTTGTTTTCTTAATTTTACAGCTATAATGTTTTATACTAATGAGGCTTGACGTGATCTAGCTCAAAATGCCATTAGTGCATTGTGTGCTGTAATAATACGAAGAGTACTCATTGAAACCCAACAAAAATGTTAAAGTTTAATCTTTAACCTATATGTATATGAATCGCGACACGAGAAAACCAACAAAGTGGCATGTGCGCCTACCGAAGACTCAGATCAGCCTGGGCATCCGCCCATTCTGATCAGAGTCTTTGCATGCGCTTAAATGGTAGCTAAATGTCTAAGCTATTTTCATGCCGACAGCGAAGAATCTTATTAGACAGGGCGAATGCCCAGGCTGATCTAAGTCTTCGCTGGGCTCATATGCCACTTTATTGGTTTCGTCGTGTCGCGGCTTATACGCATATAGGTACATAGTAGTTTTCTAACGTCTTCTTTCAAAATGCGTATAATCTCAAACCGACTAATCCTATTTATTTGGTCTACTGTGCAAATGCTCCCATTTGTCCTATTGTGCCAGAACATTTTTGTTTCCCGTTGGTCCACGTTTCTTTCCCATAAGTTTAGCCCGCGACAATCATTATATTAAGCTATTGGGTATACGTGTATATATTGGCTTCCCATCGAAGACCAAATTGGGAGTAGACATTTTGGGAGTAGACTTGCAGGGAGTAGACGCTATGGCTTATATAACCCTAATTCGTATGTACCTACTCCGGACGTCCGATCATGTAAGCTGGTGGGTAAAATGTTAATACATATTACTCTTTTTTTTCCATCAGTCCAAAATGACTGAAATAAAGTTAAAAGAGTCATATACATGTACATGTATATATTACCTCCACCATGTTTGATTATGAAATCAAGAATGTTAGTTCTTCCATTTTCAGCAGCCTTGTGCGCAGGCGTGAGCCCTTTGCTGTCCTGTATGTTGATACGGCTGTCGTCTGCTTCATAGAGACGCTGGAATTCTTGTAGATTTCCTTTTGCTGCCACCTTACATGAAAAAGACAAGAAAAGGTATAAATACACGTGCAGGGGAAGCAACTCAGCCCTTATCATTTTTGCCTCCCTTCCAAAAGCGGTCAACTCTTGAAAGAAATAATTTGATCCAAGAGAACACCTTTTCGGGAGGGAAAGCAAACAAGAAGTCACACATCTTGTTTGTTCTTTGTATACTACATGTATAAAAGGACATTGCCAAAATGAGTGTATTCATCTATTCTGAGTATAAGCACTCAGACAGACCCGAAAGTAGTGTAGACCGAGCAATGATAGCCAATCAGCAAGCTGGACCCGGTTCTTCAAAGCATCTTGTACACACAAAATGAGCCGTGACATGACAAAACCAACAGAGCGGCATGTGCGGACAGCCAAGACTCAGATCAGCCTGGGCATCCGCCCAGTCTGACCAGAGTCTTGGCCATCCGCATTGAGCTAGCGTAAACCCTTAGCTATGCTTTAAGCGCTCAGTTAAGACTCTGATCAAACTGGGCGGATGCCCAGTCTGATCTGAATCTTCGCTGGGCGCACACACCACATTGTTGATTTTGTCGGGCCGCGGCTCTAATCAAGAGTGTTAATATTTTTTGCTGAACATAATAGGGAGATATTACTCAATTACATAATTGAGCCACGACACGAGAAAACCAACAATGTGGTTGTGCGCCCAGCGCAGAGTCAGATCAGCCTGGGCATCCGCCCAGTCTGATCAGAATCTTCGCTGTCCGCATGGAGGTAGCTTAGGCCCTTAGCTATCCTTTAAGCGCTTAGCGAAGAGTCTGATCAGACTGGGCGGATGTCCAGGCTGATCTGAGTCTGCACTGGGCGCACGACCACATTGTTGGTTTTCTCGTGTCGTGGCTCATTTTATCTTGTGGCATCACTGAAAGCTTTCCGCTTCTGTTTCCTCATTCAAATAACTCTGATTGGCCAACTTTACACAAACAAAACATCCTAGAATTCTCATTAAAAGAGTTGAAAACAGATTTGGGTTCTTTTAGTCGGACACCAAATTGATCTACTTTTGATATCATATTTTTAAACTGTCATTTATAGTAAAATATACAATGTGCGTGCCTAAGATCCTTCTCTTGCTATTGCTTATATTGCATTGTTCGACAGGGAACCAGAGAAAAGACATTTCGTGAAAAGGTTAACTTTGTCTTTTTTCTGATTTTGTTTTGTGAAAATGAATGCCGCACAAAGACGCCTACAAACATTGTGGCGAGGGATATGCTATTCTTTTTCTTTTTGCTTATTTACTTGACAACTACTTGACAACATGAAACAACTGAAATACATCTAGCAATTTATCACGTATATTTTTTCCATAAATACTTAGCTGTAAATAAACACTGGGGTGTTCGTAGTCGGGCAACGATGCTTTGTAACTTTCCTACTAATTTGGATAGTAGTAGGACAAGGACCAACTGTGCTTGCAGTAGGTACGGGTGGCATATTTTTTCTCTGTCCTATCTTATCATTTTTTTTCTTCTTCTCTCTGGTACTGCTCGATATAGACTGGAATACTGTCTCAATGAGCCGTTAAACCAAAAACAATCAACCAACCAGCCAACAACCTGAATAAACACACACGCACACGCACACGCACGCACGCACGCACGCGCAAAATGATGACAATTCTTGTGAAAGGACGCTAAACAGCCAAGTCTCCCTCTCATCTCCTATTACTGAAAAAGTGAATTTAGATCAATTCAAGTGATCAAATTTTATTATCTCATAAGCTCTACAGCGCGAGTTTATTTTTCTCAGACTAACAGAAGGTAGTTTTCCAGAGACCAGTATCAGTCTTTTTTTTTTCTTTTTCCTTGCTTTAAAGTGGAATCAAAGACCTATCCCGTCACATGATTCTGAACAAAGAAACAGTAAAAGATCTTGTAAATGCATTCTTAGCAATGATCGGCTGAAAAAAAAAAAAAAAAAAAAAAAACGTTAATTTTCAGTTTCACAATACCTCTAGTAAATCCATCAAAGATGCTTTTGTACCCTTCACACTTTCGTATTTCTTCGTGAGTTCATTACTTCCAAGTTTTTTCCAGTAATCAAATCCCGAACTGATTGAACATCTTGAACTATGTGAAGCACACCTCATTTCTGTCCACACTATTGCAAATTACTACTTACTAATCAGGGACATGACGTCAAAATGGCGTCGCACTGACGTCGATGCGACGTGATGACGTCGCATCAACGTCAGTACGACGTCATTTCGATGTCATATGCCCGCTATTTCAATCTGCTAATCGCGCAATTGGGCATATAAAGTTAAAATAAAAAACAGAAAAAAAAACTTCTTATCAACGTCATAGCAAGTCAAATCAACGCGTTTGCGTAGATAAAACGTTGATTGACACTAAATCCACGTAGATAAGAGGTAATTCCATCGATGTGTGTTCGCTTGGAACCTTTTTTCTTTAAAAAAATGTTTGATGGTTGATGGATACACTTTTTAGGGAGGAAAAGCTCTTCCATTTTCAGTTTTCCCTCCCTTCTAAATGAAGTCAACTCTTAAAAGAAAGAATTTGCTTCCTTGGAGCAAATTCTTTCCTTTAAGATTTGAGCCCATTTTGCATGGACATTTTTTTTTCTTTCATAGAGGCAAACAGGAAGTAAACAAGTTGTTTCCCCTTGTTAAATGGCGGAAAACATAGAAGTGTACAAATCCACCTTAAAATGCGGCGTTTCCAGTTTTGTCAAGACCTCATCATGCAATATTTCTTAATTTCCACTAACGAAATAACAAGGCCTGCAAGGTTATGAACACATCCTAGCACAATACTCCTCTTACAATAAATCATATTGAGAAAACTATGTTCAAGAAGACTTTTACTTTCAAAGTTTCCATTTTGGGAGCCAGGCTAGCAGTACAGGGTGTCACTCTGAACACACTCCGGACGGATTCGTGTCCAGAGTGCCACTCTATACTACTAAACTAGGCTAACATGTACTCCTAGATGCCATAATAACAAAACTATGACCATTTCAATATGAATTTTAACCTACAAGGGCACAATGTAATGTATGCCCTTGTTGCCCGAATTTCATGCAAGAAATTTGTATTTCCAAAGATGAATATTTGCCAAACAATTTCGAGATTTCGCACAGCAAACGCGAGTCGAAGTGTATTCGAGTGACTGAATCGCTGAATGGACATTTCAGCTTTTAATCAAATTGATGCTTTTCAGTTTTTATTTCATTCTTGCGCAACAAATTAATCCCAAACCAGTCTTAATGTAATTCTTATATATGCTGAACTAGATTTCTGTTTTCTAACTGTTCACTCTGTATTCACCTAGACCTTCTTTTAAATGAATGCGTAGTTTTACTTTCCACTTACGTACATGTGTCAGTTATCATGTCATATTTAAATGACAGGTCAGCCATATTTTATTGGCAAGTTCTTGATGGTTACTCGTATGCAGGTAAAGCACAAACTAATATAGATCTGGAAAAAAGCTAAGTCCCCCCCCCTCCCAGTAAAAATCCTCCTCCCCCCCCCCCGCCCCCAGTAAAAATCTTTTTTTAAACCAGATGTCTAGATGTTGAAATTGAAAACTGATTTTGAATGCAATTAAAAAATCGGTATTATCTAACATATTCTGACTGAATTTGGGGCCATCATTAGTCAAAATGATGATACTATTTTCTGGAATAGCACGACGGTCCTATTTTATGTAGGGGTTGAACTTGACACTCTTATTCATGGACTCACTGAGTTACATAACTTTCACAAGCTTTAGGCTTCATGTGCTTGTCAAAACAGTCACTTCTGGGTATAAACAACCAATGAAACTCGAAGTTCCTTGATTGCAGCCCCAAAGTTAATCAAGCCACTTTTTTCGTTCGAAAACATAGTCCGCGCTTTCAATTAAAATGTTTGACTGATTTACTTCCAACTGATGCCCATTTACTCGGATATCAAGAAGCAGTATACCAAGGCTAAATAATCACTAAAGCAAATGGTTTTGAAAAGTTTAGTTTAAAATTCTGCAACAATAATTGGGGGTGCTTAACTTTTTCCAGGTGTATATTAATAGGCAGCTCTTGTATGGGCGTGCAGGTTTGGCTGAGTAATGGTTTCACACTAGTGGGAAAGTGTCTGCATGCCAGAAATGGTTTGCCGCTGCTCATGCATAATTGAAGAGTTTATGAAAAGATTTTCCAATCAATCACCAGATTTCAACAACTGTTAAACAAAACGTCCCAAAACGTTTGCAATATACATTGCAAACTTTTCGGTATGCTTTGTTTAACAATTGTTTAAATTTATTTTTAAACGTGTTTTACAAATGACTACGAGTATATATGTACTGAACAAACGTGAAAGCGCCACATCTGCTTTGTCTTCAAATTTTCCGTCTTTTGGAACCCGAAAGATTAGCTTACAAGAACGCATCATAGAGTTAAATTCCTGCGTTAGGTCTAGATACTAGGGGACAGCTGTAATGGGCATTTTAGATAAAACCAATACATTTCAGAATGAACTGGGTCCATTTTTTAGCTTTGCAAGTTTAGGACAGCAGTGCTGTTATTTAAGGAATGAATTTCATTTTTCTGAGGTTTATCGAAGTGTAAACTACATTGGGCCACGTGCAAAGTGAATGAACCCCGAAGGGGTTCATGTAAACTTTGCTAGTGACCCGATGTAGTTTACACTTCGATAAACATCAGAAAAATTAAGTTCATTGCTTATATTTACATTCGTTTCAATCAGGTCTTTCATGAAAAATCTTGTATAAGCGCTAAAATTGAAGCATTAAAACATGTACACGCTGTTTCTTCTGCTAACAGCAGAACGGCATGCATGACGTCATGACGTTGCTGACGTCCAATTAGGTTGTAGAGAGCCATTGTTTATTTTTACGTCATTGACGTCGCGTGTCTCAATGTAATTATTGGAATGTAAACTACATTACGTTCCAATGGTTTACTATAGGGCTTTTCAGTAAATACACCAAGAATGTAAATATTTTAAACTCAACAGGAGTACATGATACTACTAGGCTTATTTTGTCTTGGGTAAACAATCAGTATACCATATAAATCGAAATAGAAAACTCTCATCAATATCAGTTTTTTCATGTCTTTGAAAATTTGCTTTATCCTGATGTCTTCATGGTCCTGAAATGTTGTGTTATCAATACGCTTATTTTATTATTATTATTATTTCCTTCATATCTTTGAAAGTCAATGTTTTTTCATGTCTTTGAAAATCCGTAATATCAATATGTGTTTTCCATTAGTTTGAAAATCAGTGCTATCAATATTTTATTTCATGTCTTTGAAAATCAATGTTATTGGTATGTGTTTTTCACGTCTTTGAAAATCAGTGCTATCAATTGTGTTTTCACGTCTTTGAAATCAGTATTTTCATGTTCCTTGAAATCAGTGCTATTTCAATATTTGTTTTCATGTCCTTGAAAGCCGGTGTTATCAGTATGTATTTTCAGATTTGGAAATCTAAGTTACAATGTATCAGCATATGTTTTCTTGTCTTTGAAAATCAGTGTTATCAATATTTGTTTTCATGTCCTTAGAAATCAGTGTTATCAATATGTATTTTCTGATTTGAAAATCTGTGTTATCAGTATATGTTTTCCTGTCTTTGAAAAACCAGTGTTATCAATATGTGTTTTATGAGCTTGGAAATCAATTATTAACTTTGCATACATTTGTTTCTTAACCAGTGGAAAATCACTGGAAAATGCATGTATATACATTACTGTCACAGTGATGAAACAGATAGAAAGAACAGAACAGACCCATGATTCCTTCTTTGTGAAGATGGTGGTGCCAGGTTCGAGCCTGCTGAAGGCGGGAATCTTTTCAATCGTAAACGGGGTTCCACCGAACACAGCCTGTCATTATCACCCACCCAACCGCTGATATGACCGATATACTGTTTAAAGGGACGCAAATTTGCAATTCATCCATCCATCTATTGTTAAGATTGTATATGGAGCTCTTTATTAGGCACATGTTGACTTGTTACATGTAAACATAAAGCGTGAATGCCCAATGTGATGAAGGTCAACGGAACCATTTATAGCGGGACTGGAGCCTGGTGCTCAGTAGGTTAAGCACTGGCCTGCTGATCCAGCCGTCCCGGGTTCGAGATCCGCTGGAGGCAGAACTCTTTTATACTGGAAACGGGGCTCCACTGCACACAATCCTTCATTTTTACCCTCCCATTGTCTTGATATGACCGAAATAAAGTTAGAAAGGACGTAAAATCGCAAGTGGTCGTTCCATCCATCCATCCATCCAGCAGAATAATGCTGCCATTTTCATTTTTGCCTCCTTCTCAATCGGACCAAGCTTTCAATGTAAGGGATTTGCTCCCAAGGAGCAAATTATTTCCTTTGAAAACTGAATTCTTATTTGGAAGTGTTTCATCTTTCAGGGAAGCGATCAGGAAGTCGCAACTTTATTATTATTTTTTTAAAGGCAAAAAAATGCAAAAAAAGAATTTAAAAAAAAGGAAGTATACCCCCATACACCTTAAAATGAAATCAAAATCTGAAGACTTACTTCAAACTGATAATCTATCTCCTGTGTTATACTTGGTGATCCTTTACAGAAATATTGCGCCACATTATTTTTGTGGCCCTCGGTTTTTGCTTTGGCGTCCTGTGCTGTATTGACTAACAGGTGTAATGACATTGACTTGTCATTGCATGATTCTTTAGCCTTGTCTCTTTGTCCCTTCCGTTCATTGTTTTGGCGTATCCTACGCATCCGATTAAACAGATTCCAACCCGACATGGTCTTATTGTAATATTATAATGCTTATCACAATTATTATTATCTAGGGGCTATATCCAGTTCGCATTTTATTTTATTGCTTTACATACACAGTAACAGCTACTCTATTCCTACTAAAATTGTCAATGGTAAATGTGTTTTTGCTGAATTACGTCAATTTGCTACCCGTTGGAATATTCTAGTACTCCCTTCACATGCTGTTGTTACTCCATTCTCTTGAAGTAAGTCCGGTTCTCATAAATTATCCGCTTTATAGTGCAAGATTATCGGTGATTGCAAAATATAATCACAATGCATCAATTTGCAAGTCAATTACTAGGACAGACGCGATCGCAGCAGGTACAGCCAAACCGGAAATTCCATCTTTTATTTTCTAATCTTTAGAAATTGAGCGTGGGCAAAAAAAAAATAAGATAAAAAAAAATTATAATACAGACAAAAACAAGATAGAAAGACGACGTGAGAGAAGCATTACGTCTCCAAAGAAAAAATCATTAAACGCTTCGTCCACGCATTACCCTATTCCGCCTCATCTGGGTATACATGTATCCTGCTTGTAAATGCAGCTTTGCTAATTTTTGTATTATTAGCGCTGAATAAAATAGTTATTTTATCGCCTTTGAGGCTCGCAACTGATCAATAAGAGTATGGATGTCCGCAGGCTGGTCTGACCACGTGCATTCGATTTGTTCAAAGCGATTTTTTTTTTTCAAGCGTTTTTGTTTTTTTAAATTACTCGGATCTCAACTCCTTTTCAGATGTAAATTTGGACAACCTTGTGCAAAACACTGTGAACCCAAATACTGAGACACAGTCTGCACTGCCAGTCTTCGACGACATTATTTTATTTATTTATTTATTGTTGTTGTTAGAGCATATACAGAATTAAGTAGCTCCGTCTGCAACACTTAATATTCACAGTTATCTAATAAAAGACGGTAGCATGTGAAATGTAAGAGTGTAGTACTTCACCAGTGCGTCAAAAAGCATCGCCCGCAGTTTTCTGAATAAACGTCATAAACTGGGGGCAGAGTTTACATTAAAACATGAAGCTGAATGTAGTGGAACGGACTTATCAGATAAAATCTTAACTTTGTTCCATAGGTTTGAGATGGAAAGAATTTGCTCGGGCCCACCAAGGGAGCAAACTCTTTCCTGTAAAAGTACCATCCCAGGCTCAGGAAGAAAACTAAAGCAAATGAAATGTAGATTATCCTTTACCAGTGGGCACATGACGTCTAAATTACGTCGTTTTGACGTCGACGAAACGTTTCGTCGCATCGATGTCAGTACGATGTCATTTCAGTCATCTCAGCAGGCACATTGCGTCAAAATGATGTCGTTCTGACGTTGATGTAACGTCATTACGTCACATCGACGTCAGTGTGACGTCATTCTGACGCCATGTACCTGCTGGGATGTGCCTGCTGGGTTGCTTTTTACTCCATTCCCCTTCCAGGTGAAACGACGGCAAAGACAGGATTATTGCGCAACGACCCTAGAGTGTTCTAGATATTTGAAACACGTTGTTTACTTCAATCATGATTGGGTTCCCGAGTATTTGCCTATTCATTGACTATGCATGCAGGGGCATAAAATATAAGGTCAATCTGTGTCAAGTGACCACTTAATTTTATCGTACATTTGCTTTAATGTTGAGTCTTATCAGAGCTATTGTATTCGGTCTAAACATTAGGACACCGCATGGGCTCTTATTTTATCTTCGATTTAAAAGTTGTTTGAGTTTATGGCAAGCGCAATCACCATTTAGGCACTTAACCTTAGATCAACATTCAATCAATTTTGATTCAACGTCAGTGACGTTGAATCAAGGATGATTCAATGTTAATCCAAGGATGTGTGCTCTGGCCCCAGTAGGCAGACTGCTGCTGAGAAACAGTCTGATATTCGACTCTGCAGTGGTTGCATCGCCTGTGCTTATGACTGTCTAAATATTTAAATTCACATCAGCTAGCGCCATTAACGCGGGGGTAATACCAATTTTCCTACCTCCGTTGTCGACCAAGGCAATCAGTTACCGTACATGCAAAAGGGTCGGACGACCGAGATGATTGACAACTTTTACCATGTTTACAGTAGTATCTTTGCTGGGTTACAGATCGGTATCACCAACGTTATTATTAAAGAGCATTTTCGAGTTGCCAACTCGTGTGACTCGGGTTGAAATTTGGCGCATGCGTACAAAGGAACTCGAGTACTGCCGTGCCGAACACTTCGAGTGAAGAAAAATGGCGATGACCATCGATCTTTTTACCTTTAAGCCCAGAGCCCTATTCTCGCAATTTTTTTTAAAACTCAGGTGTTTAATATTCACGAGAGTCAGGACTCACAAGAATTTTTAAATTGTAATGGGAAATTACAATTCTGAAGTCGTTACTGGCCCCGCTGTAAACCCTGCTGAATATGGCAAAAGCACAAGCAGAATAATTATAATCATCAGTATGATGAACTTTCTTGTCCCATTCTCACTATTATTAAACAGCAAAAGGGCAACTCATTGGCGTTACAATGTGTCATTATGAAGGCGAAACCAAAGAATTGGCTTCTTTTACAGCGGAAGTTCACTTTCCGTCATCTTTAATCCAGGCTACCCGAGGTGAGGTGGGGGTTACGGTAGTCGAGTAAATACGAATATGTGCGCAGTACTGCGCATGCGTATTGCGGTTACTCGTGTTGTTCGGTCAGTAACTCTACTTACTCGAGTTACTCGAGTTGACAAACCGAAACTGCTCAAAGATGTAGAAACCGCAATATCGCTGACGTGAAGAAATCGGATATCTTTGCACAACTATCAATTTGCTTATATTGTATAAGGGCAACTTTTACATTTAGTCTATGCGAAACCTATCTATTTCGTTAAATTTAATACAACTATAAAAAAAAAAATCCGACTTCGTAGTAACGAAGTAGTAATGGAGTTAGGCAAATTC
The DNA here is from genome assembly GCA_963989385.1 of Ctena decussata. Classification (NCBI taxonomy): domain Eukaryota; kingdom Metazoa; phylum Mollusca; class Bivalvia; order Lucinida; family Lucinidae; genus Ctena; species Ctena decussata. The sequence continues at coordinate 58,996,174 of OZ022501.1, read as the reverse complement.
CTCTAGAACCTTAGCAGTAATTATATTCAAGATTCCTAAACAAAATAAATGATTTTTCAAATGAAAGGAAATGAGATTTTCTTCGATTTGAATTACTATTCATTTTGTCAGGTATTACATAGAGGATCTTACATGAGTGCTCATGTATTATTGAATTTATTAAACGAGTTGGGGAAAAGATAAGATGCGAGGCTATGCCGAGCATCTTATCGTTTTCCCCAACGAGTTTAATAAATTCAATAATACATGAGCACGAACGCAAGATTCTGTTTATCATATGACACTAAAATCGCATTTTATTAGCAAAAAAACGCACTAAAACGTCACGATTTCGCCTTTAGGAAACGCGACGTTTGTATGGCTGTCAACGCATAACGTTACGACGTAATTTGCATATTTAATCCACTAGTGGATTACCGTTTTTAATGCATGGCTTTATTACACTCTAAGATGCGACGTCATATGATAAAAAGGTTTATTCTAAATCTCTAACCTTATAAAGCAACACATGTCTAAGGCTATTAAGCTACTCATCATTACTTAAACATGCACAGGCATTGCACTTTATCACAGGGTATAATCGATTCCGCCAATTTTCGCTTCCTGCAGAGACTGTCCGTCATATTTGGCTTCCGCCGAGACTGTCCGCGAACTCTTGCTTCCTGCTGAGACTACTGTCCTCGAAAATTGGCTTCCTGCTGAGACGGTCCGCGTGACTCTGCTTCCTGCCGAGAGCCTCGGCAGGAAGCAGAATCACGCGGACAGTCTCTGCAGGAAGCCATTTATCATGTACAGAAGTCTCGGCAGGAAGCAAGAGTTCGCGGACAGTCTCGGCGGAAGCCAAATATGATGTACAGTCTCTGCAGGAAGCGAAAATTAGCGGAATCGATTATACCCTGTGTTTATTAAAGTTGAATGAATGTTATTTTTATCATTAATATTCCGTTGTTAAATCAGCACTCTATAACATTGTCGCACACTATAATAATTCCTATCATTGAAGTTTAAAATTACTTCCGCACAAATTTCCACACACGACAAAAGGTAAATTTCAATCTAAATTTAAATACGAAGGACGTCGTTCAAGCTTCGGTGACTTTTCAGTACACAACAATGTTTATACGTTGACTCAAACTTTTTTTCTTGTTTTGTTTTGTTTTTGTTATGTAAAGGTATGTCAACAAATCTAATGGATTTTACTATTCCCTTTTTTAATCATTTACATGTACATATTCCACTCCTCATATAACGAATGAGCGATTTAATTACAACCTTTTCGCGTCAGGTGAAACTGTTTTACCTGGTCACACTACAATACAAATCACAACACAGTCAATACACACCGAAAGCAAATATCTTCTCTAAAACATTAGTGAAAAGTATCGCATGTACCTGAAATATTCGCCACTGTCGCTGCAATGGCAAGCTTATTGTCCCAAAAGCAGAGTTTGATAAAACCTTTTACTAGCTGTACAGATTCTGATCAGACAGCCAAATATTAAGCCAGCCTGTGTTAGCCAACAATGTAAGCTTACAGCTTACATTGTTGGCTCATACAAGCTGGCTTAATGCGCAGGGAAAATACAAAATATAGTAGAATTAAAGGTCGATAAGAGAAATTTATCATCAAATTTATTTTAGGTGTCAGTTCAAATCTTTAACACTCAACATGTTTACAAGATCTGGGTAATAAAAATAATTGCAGAAATATCATTCGAACAGATTTGATTAAAGTCTTAACTATATGCATTTTATCCCAGAAACATATATTTTACCGGTTTTCTTTCAAATAAAAACATCGGTTTGTCGATAGTGTAATCACGAAACTCGAATTTTATAAATTTCTCTCCTTTCTCAGCAATTTATGTCTGCATTTATCCTCTTTTTCTGTTTTCTTTTCACCCATTTCTGTCTTGTTTTCATTTGTTTTATTTGGTATGCCAAACTAATCATTCAATAAATCTATCAGGCAACTATCCATTTAAATACTCTATAAATAATCAATCCTAGTCTGGTTATCTATATATCTATCTATCTATCCTACATGTATCAGTCGCTTTGATCTGTCAGACAGTCAAGGTTCATCTGTAGTTATCATGGTCTTCAAATTAATGTTATATCTTATCCAGACGCTGAAATAGAAATCTAGGATGTAGCATTTGATATGCAAAACAAAAGGGCAAACACGTTGAAAGACTTCAGGACAAATTATATAAACATGGATGTTGGAAGACACTGACTATGTCCGGTTTCAAATAGCCATGTAGACTTATATACATATATATAGTGCCAAACTCTGAAAAATGACCTTTTGTGGACAAAATAACGGGTAGGTTTCTTCTGCTCCGGAATTTCAGTGTTGTTTTTTCTGTCCTCATGTTTGTTTTATCTTAGCTTTAATTTTGATTTTCTATGTTCCTGAGATATTACACTTTTGAGTTAGTAATCTTCACGCAACACTAAGTGTCTGATGAACAAAAGCAGGATCTAAGGCTCGATCGCAAACCAGTTAAGCACCCCCCTCCTTCTCCCCCCCCCCCCACACACACCTCCCCCCCCCCCACCCAAGTTCTGGTTTGGTTCTTCTTAGTTGTTGCATGCGTTGTTTGTCGGTTTGACTGTTTTGGTTTATTGGTTTGTTATGTTAAGGCTAGCCCTGACATTACAAAAATAAAAATAGGTACAAATAGATGTTTAAAGTTTTATGTATAACTTATTCTTGTTGTCAGGATTGGTGCTTTTTGAAAGATTGTTGTGAGGGTGGTGGTTGATTTTGTTAGGTTGAGCAACTATGTATTTGATGAACCAAGGCTGTGAACAAAAGACAAGGGTTGGTCGACCACAAACCGATTAAGCCCCCCCCCCCCCCCCCACCACCACCACCCCACCCAGTAAGTTCATTACTGGCCGTCCCAAGGCTGCAGTTCTGTTTTGGTTCTTCTTGTTGTTTTACGTGTTGATAGTTGTTATGTCTGTTATTGATATATGAGCCGCGACACGACAAAACCAACAATGTGGTTGTGCGCCCAGCGCAGACTCAGATCAGCCTGGGCATCCGCCCAGTCTGATCAGAGTCTTCGCTTTGCGATTATAGGGTAGCTAAGGGTCTAGGCTACCCCGTAAGCGCAAAGCAAAGAGTCTGATCAGACTGGGCGGATGTCCAGGCTGATCTGAGTCTGCGCTGGGCGCACAACCACATTGTTGGTTTTCTCGCGTCGCGGCTCATATTGTTTGTGATTGTCAGGTTAGCCCGTCGACTACCCACATGAGACATGGCTGTTCACGTGGCTGCCGCTAGTGTTGTCTTTGGTGCTGACTAGTTTTGTGTTGTCTCTTGCCTACATGGTGTCTTGGGATGGATCTGGAATTGAATTGTGTCAGTTGCTGAGAATTTTCCTAATTACTTTTTTTTTTCAAATAATCAGCGATTCAAGGACTGGTACCAAAACGGTAAATACAAAACACAAATATAAACTAGAACTGTCAGAGAATCTGACTCTCTCTGACTATAGCCCCGCTGTACTGCTTTAGTAATGCAATGTCATGAAAAAAAGCAAAATATATCAAATCCAGCCAGCCAGTGAACAGCTCCTGAGACAATGAGTAAAGGGAAGAATGAGAACCAGGATTCTTATTCTCAATCACGCATTACAACAATTAAGTCATTACTTATATATAGGTAGCTACCAAGTTTGAACAGAGTAGCTTGAATAATTAAATTATTATTGGAAAGACAGAAAAAATGGACAAATAAAGGGCGAATAAGAGCAATAAGTCTGAATATCAATCACACATTCCAAAAACTAACTGTCCATATGTACATCACAAGACAGTGAAAATCACAAATAAAGGGAAGAATAAGAGCAATTAGCTGGATGCTCTCTCCCACGACAAAACAACCCATTATCCATATGTATACCAAGTTTGAAGAATCTAGATTGAATAGTTCTCCAGAAAACTCTCACACAAAATTTCAAATTTGAACATGTGAAATATGGAAAGAATGAAAATTGATAAAAATAGGAGAATTAGAGCAATGAGCCTGATTCTCAATCTGACAATACAATCACTTATCCTTCATATGTAAACCGAGTTTGCAGGTCCTAACTTCCACAGTTCCTGAGAAAAGTGTGACACAAATTTGCCTTAAAAAGACAGTCAAATGGACAAATAAAGGGAAGAATGAAAACAACGAGCCCGATTCTCAATCCCACGATACAGCAACTCATTGTCCATATGTATACCAAGTTTAAAGATTCATAGCTCTTGAGAAAACTGTGACACAAATTTCAACAAAAAATCTTATGGAATTACGGAATTACAGACAGGGCAAATCCAGTATCCAGTTTCAAAGCGTGGCTATAATTAAAAATTAAGTAAATAAATAAACAAAAAATACGGGAATGCAAAACATATATATAAAAAAACAGAAACGCCTTTTTTGGTCCTGTTTGGTCACACATTTGTGTTTTGGTCAAAACACTTCAGCACTGTCAATGGTTATATGCTTTACGAGTTGGGGCTTATGATTTGAGTACTTTCACCCATATATTATTTCAATTTGCAAAGTACACTTTTTGCTCGGAAGAATAAACATGTACAAGTAATATTAAATTCAATGTTTCTTTACTTTAATAATATCATCTGACCAGTAACACCATGCGCTGTGCAGGCGGATACTGAATAATTTTGAACTATTCTATTCACATTCGTACACAATTCTTTGGCCCTTTTGGCACGCACACGAAACCCTTAAGTAAAATTGCTCCTATTTTTCAAATATGTAATGGAAAGCATTTCACAAAAGTATTAGACAATTCAAAATGTCAGTAGTGCTCTGTTAGGTATTGTTAATGATGAGAACCATTAGGACATTAAAAGGTATAATGGCAGTTGCGTCATTTCCGAGAAAATAAACAAACCTCGAGCTCGTTTGCTTTGAGAGCAAACGGACTATACAACGACAATGCATTTATGTGCGAATGACTAAGATTCTGTCTGTGCTTCAAAACTTTAATCTTTCATACGAATAAAATCATTTAATTCCTGGTAATAGTCCATAAAATACACGTGAAGTACAAGGACGAAAATGCTATCAAGGGAACAATTTGTTCGCATGCTTTTATTGACGGTTATAAGCGAGATTAAATTTACATTATTACAAAGCAATTTGCAAGTGCATGTAACCGTTTAACCTGCTAGTGTTAACAGAAGTATTTTGTGCATCCAGTAAAGCTGCAAAGCAGATTATTTGAGTTTACACTGTTTGCCATTTTCCATCATGTTAAACGCCTTCCTCTATAGAACCTTCAAATTAATAAACAAACAAGCAAAAAATGTATGAAAAGTACAAAGAAATAAAATAATAAAACATATAAAAAAAATTATGAAGTATATTATAATCTTTTAAAACTTCGGCATCAGTATGTATAATCCAGACATTCCTTGTATATACCTGATTGTGTTTTTTTTTTCAAAAAAAAAAAGGACGCAGCATGTAGATATATAACTGAGCCACGTCACGACAAAATCAACAAAGTGGTTGTGCGCCCCGCGCCCCGCGCGGACTCAAATCAGACTGGGCATCCGACCAGTCTGATCAGAGTATTTGCCGTCCCATGGAAGTAGCGTAGACCGTTAGTGACCCTTTAAGCGATTAGCGAAGAGTCTGGTCAGACTGGGCGGATGCCCAGGCTGATCTGAATCTGCGCTCGGCGTACAACCACTTTGTTGGTTTTCTCGTGTCGCGACTCAAATTATTATTATTATATTATCAAGCTTAACATTGTTCGATGATAACTTATTTATTAAAGTGCTGATTGGTACATACAAAAATCTGAATAACGTATCTTCCTAAAAGTAAGCAGACTTCTAATTTTGCTGTTCTCTAAAGTTTAGAATACAAAAGAGAGAAATACCATTTAAAAACTGTTTTATATGGAAAGATCATAGGGTAATTTTGTGCGCAAAAATCTGAATGAAATATCATCGTTATTGAAAATATACTTGGGTCTGAAGGTACTTTAGTGCTTTAAGAAGGGCCTCTTAGCAATATCTGTTCCAACTCTTTCTCATATTGGAAGACCAGATGGAAACTGTAGCTTATTCACGAATGTTAGACAATGTATAAGGTGCATGTATACTGGATGCAATTATTAAATGAGCCGCGACGCGAGAAAACCAACAATGTGGTTGGGCGCCCAGCGCAGACTCAGCGCGGATGCCCAGGCTGATCTGAGTCTGCGCTGGACGCACAACGACATTGTTAGTTTTCTCGTGTCGCGGCTCAAATGTAGGATATGAAGGTATTATACCTACATCAATTATACAGTATAAATACTTATTATATACCTAAAAAGTTCCCCATTCACTTTACATTAGAGTAACCGTGCAATATTTTCTGCATATTGCACGGAGTCAAGTGCATATTGCACGGAGTTAAGGAGTCACGTTCCCAAGAACTACTTTTGTTTTGAAAGACGAAAAGTTTGGCGGCCATTTTGTCGTCGACTGCAATTCAAAAACGAGTAGAATAATGACACTAGAGTCGGTTTGGGTGTATAAATTAGATAAAAGACAATTAAATATAATTTACCTTTGATCCATCACTCTTTTAATTAATATTCTGCGATAATAACGGAGATTTTCGTCACAGCTGCTGAGAGTAAGACTCGAAAATGGCGCCCAGTTCTTGTAAACGTCAACGTTTGTTTACTGACGTCATGTCCGATAACGTAACGTCATATCTAATTTCGCGCCATCAGGCGTGGCTTTTAGCGTGTATGAAGACACGAAATGGCATCATGTAATTTCAAATTTAAAACAACTTGTGGTTGCAATACCGATATAATATTTTGATTTCGTACACAGAGAGCACTGATGAAACTAGCAGATTAATATCAAAGGTATATAATAAAAAGGTTATTGAATTTATATTGTGAAATATTCGGCACTCGTTCATATGGCGGAGACGCACTCGCAAGCTCGTGCGTCCTTCGCCATATGAACTCGTGCCGAATATTTCACAATATAAATTCAATAACCTATAATTATTACTCTGACAAGGACAGGTATGTTAGTGAAATATATAGATCGCCGACGGTATTTTGGACGCTCAACAAACAATAACATAAACACACGAAGGTGAAACAGGTATATGGACTCGTCCAAAGGTAAAAGTTAGTCAAGTTAGTCTACTTATATATCAAAAACATAATTGTCTCTATACAAGCAGTGGCGGAAAGGATACAGCACAGCAGTTAATAGGTTTCAACAGTATCGAGATGGGTTCCAGTCTCACCATTGTTCTGTTTTTTTGTTTTTTTTTTTGCATCTAATATGATAATGGTTATTCACAAATGTCTTGATTTCTTCGTGCAAATTTTAGTGAGTATTAAATAAGTACTATACAAGAAAGTTTCCAAATGAACATTTCGAACTTTTACTTGCTGTTAGAAAGACGTCTTATATCAAAATGAGTGACACAAAAGGCAGTCGTACAAAATGTTCTGAAGGTTTCTATGATATATATTTTTCGCGTAATTGAGTGGCGTAAAATATAAAGTAAAAAAAATAAAAAAAAAATAGAAAAATAATAGTAATAACATACCAAAAACAAAACAAAAAAAAAAAAAAAACATAAAATAATTCAAAGAAAAATTATAAAAGATAACTCATTAAAAATATATAGATCTAAAAATTAACATACACAGTTGAGTAATAGAAAAAGAAAAAAGAAAGATAGATAGATAGAACGGGACTCGAACCTATGTCCTCACGAGTCAAAAGTATCAAGAATCCAGTGTTATATCCACTGCGCCAGTGGAACGATTACAGAATATTACATGCATGTTAAAGCTTAAATAATTATCAGTTATCGTTATTATACCTGAAACACCTAAATCATAGTAAAAATGGACTAGGCCCATATTCGATAACGCCACATAATAAACTTCGATCTATAGTAGAGTCCACTACGTTTTCTAGACAAACTTTGGATACATGTTTCTTGTTTGTTTGTTTTTTTGTTGTTGTTGTTGTCTTTGCTCAACCTGATAATTTTGGAAAAGTTGGGAAAATAATTACTGAGACGGCCTTTGTAATTCACCTTTAGACCTAAAGACATTTTTTCTAACATTCATCATTTTCTTAGATTTTTGCGCACAAAATTACTCTTCTATCGTTTCATTATATAAACCCTTTTCAACATCAACAAGTTCTGTATTTTGGGGCTTTAAATTGTGAGAAACAACAGGAAGAAGGCATATGCTAAATTTTTGGAAGATCTGTTGTATTTTCAGCATTTTATACAGATTTTTGTATCCACTCGGCAGTTCCGTGAAAATAACCACCTTAAACTACTTCGTGGCTCAATCGGTAATACTAGTGTTTCTGTGTGTCTAGGCGAAGTGGCAGCAGCCGGCGTGGGTTCGAAACTTAGCTACCATATACTGTAAATACTTTCATCTGGAGATTCTAGATTCTGCCCATCATTAGCAAGAGCGTCAGTGCCAATGGAAACTCTAGGACCGCTTATATTTCTGCCGCCTATGCTTACATTCCATCATGTTCTCCCCGGGTATCAAACATAATCTTTTCGAGTAGCTAGTAACTGTTGAACGGGGTTGGTGAGAAACGGTATCAATGCCTAACTCCTACTGTTGTTCGGAGACATTCTCCTATACTACAGTGCATCGGACTTGCAGCTTTTAATAAATGTGCTCAGTGGTGAAACTAGATTTGCTTTGATACTGTACTTTCCTATGGTGGCCCATAAAGCTGCTTGCGATACCCTGTCAAACTTTTTTCTTTCAACTCAGTGATAACACGGTACATATTTTGCTGCCGTTGAAGCTACTTTTAATTTGCGGTCGAAGATTTGTTCTTTGGTGTTCTTTCCAGCTCTGCTTGAACCCAGCCTGTTTTTTTTTTTTTGGCGGTTATCTCTTAAGCTTGGGCTGTTAGTCTATTCAAGGTAACTTCAGCATGACTTTGCTCGGATGAATGATGAGGCATAAGCTGAAAATTATTTGTAGTTATGGCATAGCTGTAGCCTGTTCCTTTTAGGGAGTTAAGTACATGTAATCAGACTGAGTTCATACGGTTGGTCATTCTTTTGTTCTCCAGGTCATTTTAGATCTTTGTTAAAACATCAGCTGTGGTCTCCCCGCCAGCGTGTACACGTTCTGCTGGACTTACATGTAACTCCAGTGAACGTTCCCCTTTTCAGTGATGTTACTACAATCTCAGCTTCTTCACAAAGAAACGGCCGTGGATCTTGATTTAGTTAATCTAGTTGTGGTGCTTCCCGTCTGCACTGAGCCACGTCCAACGTCTGGATAGTTTGTAAGGACCAAGGGTGTTTGTTCGTACAAGATTGTTAAAGGCTACACACTCTAGTCTGAAGGAGTCTGAAACCATTCTTATTTGCATTGGCATTGCAGTAGGGTCCCCAAATATCTCCCTAGTCTGCCCTGTAGGTGCATACCTTTCAACTTTAGCATTCTAAACCCCTTGTACAGCCAGAATGTCCTTCTTTTGTGTTTGTTCTATGATTTCCCTGGAGGTGTTGGTAGAAGTTGTAATTATATGCAGATGTTGGTGCATTCATCAGTACGATGTGATATGGGCAGGAGCTCCTCTCTGCGGAGTTGAGGTAAGTCTATCAGAGAATAACAGTAGGCAACCCAACACAGCTCTCACTATGTGCGCCGCAACACGACAAAACCAAAAAAGTGGCATGTATGCCCATCAGCCTTTGCGTCCGCCTAGTCTGATCAGAGTCTTCGCTGGGCGCTTCAAAGGTAGCTTTCCGCCTACTCGGACCAAAGCCTTCGGTGGGCGCTTAACTGGTCAGACTGCGTGGACGCCCAGTCTGATCCGAGTCTTCGCTGGGCGGACAAACCATTTTGTTAGTTTTGCCGTTCGCGGCTCATATTCGTGTCTGTCCTCTCCTTCACTGAAATACGTGTGTCTGTCATCTGTTGACACCTCACCAATATTTTTCCAGAAAATCTGAATGAGTCCTGGTACGAGGTTCCTGTAATATCTTTCCATTGCAAGAGCCAGCTCTTCAATCTTTCCAACTTGGCCTTAAAGTCCTTACGTTGTCGCACCAGCGTCATGTCTTGGAGCCTAACAATTAGTCATGGTAATTGTTGAAACGGGATGCTACCGATCCGGTGTTTAGGTGTCTTTGAGACTGACAATCATCATGGTTTCTCTTGGATAAACTTCAGCCTCACAGATTCCATCCCTCCCCAGGCATTACAGGTTGACCAGAGCCGAGTTTTATTACAACTGGTCTGCTTTCCTAGGTCATGAAAACAATGGAGCTTTATTTGAAGGGCTGACATGTACAACCATATATATGATTCATTGTCGAAAAGTGTCAATAACGAAAGTTAGAAGTTTTATCCTTAAAACCATTAACCAAATTATTTTAACTCAACGTGCGATAATTGTTCTGACAGAAACGGTAATTATACAAATGATGTGCAACAAGTTCTGTAAAAGAACTCTAAAAATGACACTTATAAAATTACCGTAATTATGCTTCAGACGCAACAGTTTTACGTGCCTAAATGCGTCCGACAGATGCAGATGGAATGGCAAACAGTGTAGTCCCTGAGCAGTCTGATCTGGGTCTGCACTGTTTGACGGGATCTATTCGTCCCAATACTTTGAATTTTTATGGTAAATCACTCCATTCCCCAGGGGGTATGAACCATCACTTGGAGGCATTCAGAAGCATGATGGCGTAATATATCGCACTTTCAATGTAATTAAAATCCATCACATGATATGCAGTTACATATTGTCGGAATATGTGATAAAATCGATTGAAACAACATTAAAACAATATTACAATTAACTTTGCAGACAACCATGTAATACATAAAGTCGAGCAGTTCTTATTTTGTGTAAGACACGCAAACAGGATGAATATATATACTCGTATATTGTCTATCGAAACAGTGAAGGTGAAAACTATATTTCTCTACGATGTAAAGACTATCAATGTTTTATTAAAGATGACAAGCGTTCACTGGCAAAGTTCGATATATCAATGCTACTACATTTTTTTTTTCTAAATTTCCATCGAGCGGCCTCTATAAGCTAAAATAGTTTAAGTTCTAGATTAGAAATGGGACATACTTTTGTTGTAAGAACCAAAATGCATAATAACAAAATACCAAAACGGTCTATCCTATTTCGAAGAGCTGAAAACATCCCGGTTCTTGAAAAAGGACAGGAAAGTAACGTCCAAGTCGGTTGGTTGGTTGATTTGGGTTTAATGACCATTTAAAAACTGTCTATGTCGAGCGTCTCCGGTCGGGGGGGGGGGGGGTGTTCGAAGGTAGATAAAGGAATATAGAACAGATAAGAATACAGAGTGCTAACAGTTATATGTCCTACATTAAATCAGTTTCAGAAGACGCTCCAGAGCCAGATCAGATGCTACACGCAATAAAAGTACACAAGAATTACAAAACTTTCAAGATGTTAAGCACGCGAACTGTGTTACCACATCTATTGGGTTATAGGACAAGCTTTTACACTTCCAAAATCTAAGCAAATAATTATGTTAATCAGTCTTTAATCCATAAGAAGCTTTCTTTCCTGTTCAAAAACAGTCCTCAAAACCTATATTCGGCTTAAGTTTGTGACTATACTGTATCTCATCTGAAACTCGAAAAAGTGATATAATGCTGTTCATATATATGCCACATATCTGAAATGTTTGCTAAATCGACCAACCAAACGCTTATCTCAAACAACTGCGATACAGAACAGTGAAAGTGGAACCCATTCTCAAACAGAAAGAGGCATTTCTTCAGTTGTATCATTTTCATCCCATTACACAGAGGATCTTACATGAGTGCTCATGTATTATTGAATTTATTAAACGAGTTGGGGAAAAAGATAAGATGCGAGGCTCTGCCGAGCATCTAATCGTTTTCACCAACGAGTTTAATAAATTCAATAATACAGGAGCACGAATGCAAGATTCTATTTATCATATGATACTAAAATAACATTTTATTAGCAAATTTTGTACTAAAACGTCACGATTTTGGAATTAGAAAACGCGACGTTTTATGGACGTCAACGCATAACGTTACGGCGTAATTTGCATATTTAATCCACTAGTGGATTATTGTTTTTAATGCATGGTTTTATTATATACCTATCAATGATACACCCTTTGAACTGCCTGTTTTCTGGCCATCTGATACAGGAGGCCGTATCAAACTGACGTTTTTCGAATTTGTATACAAATGTAACTATCCCTTAAAACAAGGCTACGTCTGAGTTCCAGCTTCTGGCGCATGAAAAACGGGACTATTGACGTAACGTCAACGATCACGTCAAAAGGCGCGCTTTGATACTCAGTCGTAAGCGTTTGCCTCATGACTAGCTAAATACTTCTGCTGCATAGGTTCGAATTCGGATCGATGCATTATAGATGGCAGGTATGAATGCTTGGCTGTTCCCTAAGGTATATAATAAACAAATTATTATAATAGTAGCTTGATCTGGCGTACTGTATCACGTCGAGTGGATGAGCTCACACCATCGGATCACCCTCAACGCAAGCCTCTCGGGTGATCCGATGGTATGAGCTCATCCACTCGACGTGATACAGTACGCCAGATCAAGTTACTATTCTAATAATGTGTATTTATTACACTCTCAGATGCGACGTCATATGATAATAAATTCTCCACAACAATTCATCGGTTTTTATTCCAAATTAAAGATAGGCCAGAAACCGCTCTTTCCGCCCATCTCAATTTGACTTTAAAAGAAATGCCAAAATCTGAAGAACCGTGTAGATCAGATGACCTGCTTTCGGAAATTATTACGCGGTAACATTTTGATATTATTTCAAATGAAGTTTTATGTTTACATCAATTCATACGGCATGCTTAAATGCTGGGCAGAAGTTATAGGACTTTTTGTGGCACGTATTTTAGAAATGAAATCATTTCAGTACCTTGATGGACTGAGGACCAATGTGCATTAATAATAATGATATCTGAGCGCTATTAATTTTGCATACAAAAGTCTAGCCTGGATACAGTCGAATCTGTATATTACTCTGTTGGTCAGATTCCTCTGTTCCTTTGCAGGAGATATATTGAACATAGAGTCTGTAGCCAGACTAACAAAAGTCACATCGTCATATATTCACGACGCCATGAAATAGGAAATATTTGTGTCCCGCTCAAAAGAATGTTATTTAGTAAATCACAATTGAATTAAACTTTCACAATAACTGAGATATACTGTTTAACTAGAATTCTGGAAATTTTATTTTGTCCTATTCCAAGTCAACTCAACGTCATGACGCTGAACTAGATTTGATGTAATGTTGATTCAACGTCATGTGCCAAGTGGTTAATTTCTTACCTTCAGTGTTGACAGTACCAGGTTTTTGTCATCGCCAAATATCCTGACCGACTGTTGGTTTTGTTTCTGAGTATTTCCATGAATTCTTTCAAAGACCTCAAAGAAAGATTTCTTACGTTTTGAGTTACTGACGTCGCATGCCAGAAACGGGTCGTCCATGCCACATACGTCATAATATTTATAATTCTGTATTTCTCGAGAACTCATGATAAATTTTATCTTTATCTTATTGTCCTTTATCTTTTATTTATTTATATATATTTTTTTATTTATTTATTAGCAAACTGGGCTCGGTTGTTCAAAACTAACGACGTCGTTAGTTAACGTTTCGTTAAAATTTCAAATGTTAAAATCTCAAATACACCGATATTTTTTGTTGAAAAAATGTGAGCAGCTTTTGCATTGCAAAAGCTTCTCACATTTTTGCAACAAAAAATATCAGTGTATTTAGTTATAAAGTCATAAAACACTTAACGAGTTTTCCTCTTAACGAGCTCGTTAGGCTAACGATGCTTTGAACAACTGGGCCCTGCAGTCTAAAACCCTAAATTTCTAAATATTATGGACACTTGTATATTTAGAACACACATGTATCGAAGATTATTACAACTGGAAACCTTCGTTTTAGCATAATGTCAATGCGAGTTGAAGCCTCCTAATAAAATGTGCCGACGGAAGATTTACAGATATAAGATACTATCTGCGTACATATGGCATACATTAGCAGCCTTATATAAATTCAACGGATTAATCAAAGTAGTATCATCATTAGTGATCGAGTCAAAGGAAATCGGATTGACCTCTTGCACTAAGCCTTGTAGAATCTACCAAACGAATTGCAAAGATTGTGATTATACGGAGTAGGCAGGCAATAAAACACGTTAACCTCTTCTACATGTTCTATCGGCAACATCACAGGCTGCATAGAGAGGTGCATAAGTATAAATATAATACGAAGCACGTTTTATCGAACCAAATAAAATAGCCGAAAGATATTATTTACAACTTTTATGGCTTTACAAAATAACATTTCGTAATTGTTAAACGATTTCTGTCGTTGAAAGAGGAAATCCTGCACGTGTCTAATCTCGATTTACAGCAAAATTATATAAAACAATTCTGATGATAATAGTAAAGCAAACCATTAAAAGGCTTTTTAGACATGAATCAACAATAACTGTTGATTCGTGACTGAAATGACATTTTAACCGTACTGCTGATCTAGCGTTCTCGGGTTCGGTTCCCGCTGGAGGAATTCAATTATGAAAGACTGTCTTGATTCAACAAGAGAGCAAACACGTCTTGTGAAGATTCTTACAACACAGAAGAGGGATTTTAGCGTCTGTTTCTTTAGGTTCACATTAATAAGGTCGGCAACGCACGTTATTATCATCTGCTTATAACGGTAAATATCGTGAAAGAGAAAACTATCTTGTGCCAAGCAAGAAAATGAGTTATATCTCAGGTCTAAAGTAGCCAGTTTCTATGTAACCGGCGAAAATGCCCTTTGTCTATACTAATTGTCCATTTGTTATGAAATGAAGATAGATAGATAGATAGATAACTCTATTGGGGAGTAATAATATCTGTCCACGTTTGATTACTTTGAGGTCAAATGTGCGTTTATTGGGTAAGTTTCACTAAAAATATCAAACAAGAATCCGCACCCGTTTAATGTGGGCAGTTTCTGAATTTTGTTCTGTCTAAAATGGACAGTGTCAGAATTTTATCGGGTTCAAACATGGCAAGGAAACCCAAGAAGAATAACCCCTAAATTTACAGACTTTGAACAGCCAGGCATTTTTTCTTTCAGACACATGACTGTCAGAACCTTGTTGGCTTAAAATCAACACTCTACAAGTGCAGTGTTATCTAAACACCCTACCCATAATACAAAAACATATACCCAACAGAGTGTACCCAACAATGAAATTGCACCCAACAGAGACCCTTTGGGACATACAAAGTATTCAGTATATGCTCATTCGTAAACCCGGAGGGATAGATAGATAGATAGATAGATAGATAAATAGATAGATAGATTATCTGCACTATATTTGTTTAGTTCATTATGTCAGTATGTTCGGTCAAAAACAAGTGCTCAGCTTGAATTGTCATTTATTCATTGTGTTTTCAATATCACTATAATACAATATACTAAAGTTCGACAACAATTTAAGAATCAGACCAAACCATGCATTTGTTTACCAGAATTCTTGCTAAAATAAACCAAATTAACGAAGTAAAAAGATAGGCAATGATCAGGAATTTTAAAATACAATCGAATCCCACATTCCGCTCTCAAAACCAATAGGGAAAAGGAGCACATACACACAGAAATTGACAAAAGTTTACGAAAGACACGCACAGTAAACCAAATGAGCAGTTCTTTCCCAAACAGATAGTCCTTCAGCTACCCCAATAACAGCATCAACATCTAGTTTTACTTATGTTTTATTTTAATTACAAAATAAAACAAAACAGAAGGCAGATTGCGCAGTAATACAGGTGATCAAACCGCCAGAGACCATAGACAAGCGGACACAGCACAATATAACTTCAAGGAACCGCAGCAGAAATATCGTATTGGACGGTCAGCAAAAGATTACCGGGGGGGGGGGGGGAGCTTAAACTTGTTTTACTGTGCCCCAACCTCGCCCTCTGCTTCTGCAGTGGTTTGAAACATTATGTTAGCTGTTTGGTCCGCATGAAGGTTTCCTAACTCATCAATGAATCATCACCGGAAACAATCAATTCACGGATGAAGCCTATGATGAATAACATATGAGAACTCAAAGGAAAGAACGTATTGCGACACCAGGAGACTCCTGAGAAGTCAGACAACACCACTGAAATACCGGAGCAAAAGAAAACTATCAGTTGAACACCGAATAACCAAGCAACAGACAAGGCAAACTCCGGTCCCAACCAACTAAATTAAGTAGCTTTATGTCGGGCCCATCACTGAGTCTGATGCCTGACCAAGCGGCGTGCAATTAAAGAGGGGAGCAAAGTTTTAACCATAATTGGGTTAACCACTGAACATGGAGACTGTAGCATTACATTTACATTAAAGCCAATACGTTTGTAACGAACGATAATTTTACTGAACTGATCAGAAAAATTAGACTTACCTACATTTTTTTTTTTTTTTTTTTTTTTTTTGAATTTATAGACTAAGTCGCCTTTAAATTCTTGTTCCGATAGATCCTGTTGCAAAAGACTTATTAATCCGACACTGAATTTAGAAACCAATTCAGAGTGTCGGCGAAAAAATTTTGAAAATGCTTTTCGAAGTTAATGATATCTATAGCCCTGTTGGAGAAGCTTAGCAGTTAAAATTTTATTACGGGCATTGAGGTCAGTCACATGACTTGACACTCTGGAGAACCGAATAAGTTGAGAAATATAAAACCCTGTAAGAGGAAGAACGAGGAACATCACCATCCAAAAATGGAAAATGTACTATGTCAAAATCAAAGTCATCACGTTTATCATAAAATTTGGATGCAACATATCCATACGACACAGATAAATGTGAATCCATAAATGGGGCTTCAGTATCGGCTGCATTAGCTTTGTTTAACCGCACCTCAGGGATAAATTTGATTCACCATGCCTTCAAAGTAAGGATTGTCAATAGTTAAAAGATCATCTAGATATCTAGATGTAGAGTTTAAAGCTTTAATAGTTTCAGATTGTTTATCATTTGAAAGAGAAGCTCTTTCATAGCAAAATATAAACAAATCCGCCACAAGAGGAGCACAATTACCCATCGAAATACCAACAATTTGTCTGCGTAACTAAGTACCAAATCTAATGTAAATATTATCTAAAAGATATGTTAAGGTTTCACACATATTTTAACATGACCAAAGTTTATATCGGTTTTGGTGTTCAGAAGTAAAGAAAGCGTTTCTTTCGTAACTTGCAAGAAAAGGTGAACCTTCCCTTACGAACGTCCACTCAATTAAATCTATAAGTTTTTCCTTCATCAAATTATGTGGCAAAGTAGTATAAAGTGTAGAATAATCATAAGCTGACAAACTGGTCGCACGGAACCTTCTCAACTTCAATTTTTTAATTACCTCAACAGAATTTTTAACAGACCAAACGAAATTTTTACCTGACCTTTCATACACATTTTCAGTACCTTATGAAATGATTTATGACAGCTGTGAGGCAAGAGGTTAATAATTTAGAAAGTTACGTTGCAGTACAAGAACTAGATTTGGCAATAAATCGTGCTTTATACGTTTTTATTAAGCTTTGGTAACCAATACATCGTAGGAAGCCTATCTTGGCGTTCCCTAACATTAACAGACAACGTGAGGGGTAAATGGCTACAATGTCCTTTAACTACAGAACTATCTTTGTAAGCCCTTATACCGCCACGTTCCTGGTTTAAAGTGTTTCTGTAATGAAGCCGTCAAACAACAACAACGCTGTTTGCGGCCTTGTCTGCTGGAACCAAATCATACTTTCTATGAAATTCTTGGATACCTCACTGTAGATTTAGGTTTAAGGGTAAAAGGTGAATGGTTTGCGAATAAAATTTTATACGTTTATCTACTATATTGAAGATGCTCACTTTCCATGCCTTTAAGGCATGAGGCTCAACATACTCTCATTTACGCCATCGATCACCGAACTCATTTAAATTAATAATGCAGATGCTTTTCCTTCCCTACATGGTTTTGAAATCAATGCTGGAAGGAACTCTGTATTTAGGGCCCTTAGAAACTATGTAACGTATTCTTGAATCTGAAATGATTTTTAAATTTCCAGTTATAACATAACCAGCTGCCTGATAAATAAATTTAGGATCTTTACATTCATATGACTCAGGGGTGTTAGCATGAATGTCAAGATCTAAAACTAGTTGGTTGAAATTAAATACAGTGTTTCGAATGGGTTATTATATTTATGCCCCCAACTTCGGAGAAGTTGTGGGGGCATATTGGTTTGGGCCTGTCCGTCTATCCATATGTCCGGCCGTCTGTCTGCTATCTAAAAGTCTAGAACGTAAGACCTAGGAACTTGAAACCTATACACATGATAAGTATGAAAAATAAGTGAACATGTGTTTTTTTTCCACGGGTCACAGATTTCCAGAGTTGTGCCCCTTTTTTGACTTAGCTTGTGGAACCTCGTGAACAGATTATCGATTATCTCAATATTCCCTGAGATTAGGATCATGTTTTTTTTTTGCAGGAAGATACTGCCAAATGTGTAGATGACCTGATTAACTTTTGAAATAGAAATATAAATTTTGACCGAATTATGCCCCTTTTCCGACTTAGTTCATTGAAGCCTATGGTACAAAGGTATCCTTACGTACAGTAAATAACAGAAAGAGCTAGGGATTTGATACTTTATACACACGATCAGTATGGAAAATAAGCAGACCTGATTTTTTTGTCTTTGTTCCGCCGGTCATGTATTTCCAGAATTATTCCCCTTTTTCGACTTAGGCTGTGGAACTTTGTGAACAAAATATCTCAAGAACCCCTGACGCTAGGATCATGAGGTTTTGCCCGATGACAATGATCAAAGTCTTGATTACCTGATTAACTTTTGAAAAACAATCGTGAATTTATGACGGAGTTATTCCCATTTTTCGACTTAGTGAATTGTAATCCTATGGAACCTTGTGAACAAAATATCTACAGAACCCATGATGCTAGGATCATGATTTTTTGCAGGAAGATACTGCCTAAGGTGTAGATGAAGAGATTAATTTTTGAGAAAACAATGTTACTTTTTTATCGACTTAAGCCCCTTCTACGACTTAGTGCATTGAAGCCTATGGCACAAAGGTACCCATACATTTAGTAAAGAACTGTTATAGCTAGGAAGTGAGACTTTATACACATGATCAGTACGGAAAATAAGCAGACCCTTATGTTTTTATTTTTTCGCCGGTCATTGGTTTCCAGAGTTATGGCCCTTTTTCGACTTAGCCTGTGGAACCTTGTGAACAAAATATCTCAAACTAGAAAATTGTGTCTGTAAGACACTAATGATGCCCGCGTGCAGGGCTTGTCACAGGACATGTATACGTCATCCCTAAAGCACCTTTCAAGCACAAATACTATTTATGAAGAATCCACTTCGTACCCTTAAGTGCAAAATTGCAGCCCAAAATGAATAAGTTTAAAAGACCAGAATTCCTTCAAAATTATTTTTTCATCAAAAACCCACATGCACATCTTTATTATGTCCACAACAAGTATACAATGTCTGTAAAACAGCCACTGAAAATGTGGCAGGAGTACACAAAGTCCTAATGCTACAATGCAAACATATACCTGAAATGACTTAGTTCAAAAGGCTGTAATTCTCTTAAAATGAATTCTATTTCCAACAAAAACCTACATGCACATCTTCAATACGTACACAGCATGTATGCAAGGTTTGAAAACGATCCATTGAAAACTGTGGGACGAGTTGATTACACAAACTCCATACTCTATAATGCAAAAATTTGCCTAAGATGACTAAGTTCAAAAGGCCGTAATTCTCTTAAAATTAATTCTATTTCAAACAAAAACCCACATGCATACTTTCAAAATGTCAACAGCATGTATTCAAGGTTTGAAAACGATCCATTGAACTTAGGGGGAGAAGTTGATTACACAAACTCAATACCCTACATTGCAAAATATTTACCTAAATGACTAAGTTCAAAAGGCCATAATTCTTTCAAAATTGACTTTAGCTCCAACAAAAAGCCCACATAAACATCTTCAATATTTCCACAGCATGTATGCATGGTTTAAAAATGATCCACTGAAAACTGTGGGATGAGTTGTTTACACAAAAATCTACATGCACATCTTCAATATGTCGACAACATGTATGCCAAGCTTGAAAAAGATCCATTGAAAACTGTGAGAGAAGTTTATTACACAAACTCCCTAACATGCAAAAATTTGCCTAAAATAACTAAGCTCAAAAGGCCGTTATTCTGTCAAAATTAATTCTAGGTCAATCAAAAACCCACATGCACATCTTCAATATGTCCACAACATGTACACGAAGTTTGAAAAAGATCCATTGAAAACTGTGGGAGGAGTTGTTTACACAAACTCTATACCATAAAGTGTGATAAACGGACAGACGGACGGACGGTCGGACGGACAGACAGGAGCAAATCTTAATGCCTCCTGACTATCGTCACGGGGGGCATAAAAACATAATGGTAGAAACATGAGGGGTTTCTTTAGGATGACAATGCCCAGGGTGTAGATGAGCTGACTAACATTTTGAAAAAAAAATCGAGAATTTTAGACTTTACGCACATGATCAGTATGGAAAATAAGCAGACCCGTGTTTTTTTTTGTTTTTTGTTTTTTTTCCGCCGGTCATGTATTTCCGGAGTTATGCCCCATTTTCGATTTAGCCTGTGGAACATTTTGAACAAATTATCTCAAGAACCCTTGGCGCTAGGATCATTAGGTTTTGCAGAATAACAATGCTCAAGGTGTAGATGACCTGATTAACTTTTGAAAAGAAATTGTGAATTTTTTACCGTATTATGCCTCTTTTTCGACTTAGTGCATTGTAAGCCTATGGACCCTTGTGAACAAACTATCTCAAGAAACCCTGATGCTAGGATCATGACTTTTTGCAGGAAGATACTGCCTAAGGTGTAGATGACCTGATTAACTTTTGAAAAAAAATGTGATTTTTTTATTGAGCTATGCCCCATTTTCAACTTAGTGCATTGTTAGTCTATGAACCTTGTGAACAACTGAAAAATCTGGAGAGCCCATGATGGTAGGCTCATGTTTTTTTGCAAGAAGATTATGCCCAAGGTGTAGATGACCTGATTAACTTTTGAAAAAAAGGTCGTAAATTTTTGACTGAGTTAAGCTCCTTTTTCGACTAAGTGCATTGTTGCTTATGATACAAAGGTACAAGCATTATTGGATGCACCTTCTTTAGAGGCAATCATTTAATTGGGGGCATAGTGTTACATAAACACATTTTCTAGTTATAACAAATTATTGGTGTTTCAGAGTTTTGGAAATATGTAGGTATAGATGAAGTGGCGGATCTATCCTTAAAGATACTATGTAAGTCAATAAGTTCAATTCTTTTATTTAATAGGAATTTTTATGAAATACCTTTTGCGATTTGTTTCAGAATTGATTGATGGACGAAGAGCATGTTGAGTGTAACATCTAGTCAAGAACGCGGCATCATACAATGGGCGATTTCTATCGTAGAACTTATTTGCCTCAGTATCAAGAACACGGAAAACAGAAATAGGTAAGGAGCCCAAAAACGACAGCACAGAGTGTCTAGCATTTGCCTTTCAATCCTCCGACAAAACCTTAAGTGAAGTAGTTGTTCTTACGATACGAATGTAGTAGCTTATGATACGAATTTGACCGAAATTCCTAAAACTAGCCTCTTTATCAATAAATAATCATTATTATTAATAATGAGTCCACGCATGTCGGTATTTAGACAATAAATAAGACCGGTAATAGTTTTGTTAATTAGCTTTACGATATAAGCTTATCAATAATATTCCGCACTGGCAGACTCTGAAAAAGCTACTCATTGCCGTCCGAGAGAGTGGTAAGGAAATAAAAAAGACAGCTGTTTCCTTTATTAATATTATGATTATAATTACAAGTGCATGTATTTCATAAAAATCTCATCGCAAAAGTATTGTTCATTTATTATCTATATAGTATTTTAATCCTAACCCATAAAACGGACATAGGCAAAGACTGCAGGTCGATACACTACCTTATACAAGATATTTTTGGCGGTGGCCCGTTTTTGCGGTTTTTCGCGGTCACTTAGAAACCGCGAATATCAAATTCGCGAAATAATTTCCTGTTCTTACAAAGTATCTTCTGTAGACACAGTGTTCATATATTTTGTTTCTGTTTGCTTTGGTAGTTGCTGGTACTTTTCACTTGAGCCAGTTCTTTCGCTAACCTGAGGCGGCCCTGTCACAGGTTAACGAAAGAACTGGCTCAAGTCAAAAAGAAGTAGTTTTGCTTTTCGCGCATGTTGCTAACCGCGAAAATTAAAAATCGCGAAAATTAATGTTTATGTTTTCGATCCTTAACCGCGAAAATTTGAACTCACGAAAATTACCGCGTAAACGGTAAATGAATACACCAAGCACTCCTTAAACGATGAACGGAGTCATATAATTTAAAAAAATCGAAAAGGCCACTTTGCCAAATGGGTTAATGAATTTAATGAATGTCAGTCTATCTTTTTGTCTATAAATTGCATTAGATGCCAAAACTGCCCAAAGTATCATGTAGTCAGACTTTAAGTATTGTCTAAAACACTGGGTTTCTTGCCGAATTCAGCAACCTTCTTAACTCGATCACACTCGCTAAAATTAATGTGCAAGATCCCCATTTTCCTCATCAACCATACAAGTTACTCTAGTACCGTGTAAAAATTTCATGTACAGTACATGTACTTGTTTATCTGGCACGAGAAGTATGCTCCAAAGTCCCTCGTATTTCGTCAGGAAAGACTTTGTATTAAATTGCCTAAGCAGTAAAAGCTTTGTGCAATTAAATTATTAGCAAAGTATTCGAAAAATTTTGAGAGTTTTGCTCATCGACACATTCGTCAAGAAAGAAATGGTTACCCTATTCAAGTTTAAGTCGCTTGTAACGTATTACTGACAATTCAAATGAGCCGCGACACGACAAAACCAACAATGTGGTTGTGCGCCCAGCGCAGACTAAGATCAGCCTGGGCATCCGCCCAGTCTGATCAGAGTCTTCGCTGTCCGCATGGAGGTAGCTTAGACCCTTGGCTACCCTTTGAGCACTTAACGAAGAGTCTGGTCGAAGAGGGCGGAAGCCCAGGCTTATCTGAGTCTGCGAGGGCGCATAACCACATTGTTGGTTTTCTCGTGTCGCGGCTCAAAGGCGGATTTGTGCTTCCTTACTGCTTCTTGTTTTTTGTTGTCCATATCTATGCTTTCGTCCACCTTTTGTGTGAGTGGTGATTTCAGTTGGGGTAGCTGAATGACAATCAATCTGGGAAAGATCTATAAGCTGACAGAAATTTCGGACTTTCGGTCTTCAATATCTCTCTGACAATAATTATTGGTTTAGGTTCCTGTACTTTGAAATGCATCATAATTTTGATCATCTTTCATCCAAGTTGTTGGAAAGCACTTATAAAAAGGGAATGAATAAGCTTCACTTAAAAGAGTAAATCAAAATATTATTAGAAAAGTTGTTTTGCAAGGGATTTCCTAACTCTTCTTCGCACACCAGTTAGTGCTATTTTTAGTTCGCGCCCAAAAAAGATAACGTTAGCTGACGTCATGCTGCATTGCATTTTGGGATAGTTTTAACCCATCTGCCATGCCAGGACCTCTAGGAGAGCTCATGGCAAGAGAAAATTTACCTTTGGAGAATGGCATCAGAAATCGCGCACTTATAGACATATAACACATCTATTTTAAGAACTGGAATTCCAACGAAGGAAAATAAACCAAAAGGGAAAACGACTATTTCGTTCAACATCTGACGATTTTCTCAGTAGCAACAGATTCAGAAAAATAAGAGAATTCAATACTACCCAGAAAAAGGCGAAATCATTTTGTGAACATAATTATTATCGCTAGTCCAGGAACCTACCTTTAACAACGTAAGTCGAATTGTTATGTTTAACAATGTGTCTACGATGAAATTTATTTATTCAAAATTTTTGGCATATACATATATACATACATTAAATATACATACATAAAATATACATACATACATACATACATACATACATACATACATACATACATACATACATACATACATACATACATACATACATACATACATGGACCAAAGGATTGGACATTAGGCTAGGCCTATATTCGCCCTCTCCTGTACTGGCACGGTGCTGTTAAGTGCCAAATAAATAGATCTTAGCATTAACCTGTTAAAACAGGAGAAATTATCACTACATATTCTTTTTTGTAGAATGTTTTATCTTGTCTCATTGTATATATGCATATATTTATATTTTATTTAAGAGGATTGGTAGAGGACAAGGTAGAATTGCTTTTTATAGCTAATTGTGTCACCTCTACAAACACTGCCGAGACTGTCCGCGTGACTCTGCTTCCTGCCCAGAGCCTCGGCAGGAAGCAGAATCACGCGGACAGTCTCTGCAGGAAGCCATTTATCGTGCACAGAGGTCTCGGCAGGAAGCAAGAGATCGCGGACAGTCTCGGCGGAAGCCAAATATGATGTACAGTCTCTGCAGGAAGCGACAATTAGCGGAATCGATTATACCCTGTGTCAAATACTTCTTTTTATCTGAACCTTCTAATATGCTCTGTGTATATATACACATATGAGTCTGTATATCTCAAAGAGGCTAAGCTCAGTCATGACTTAACAGATAGCAGCCTGATCGTCAAAGCTATCTGACTAGAGGCGTTAAAGACTTGGTCGTTATAATCTCCCTTTAAAAGTAGGAAAAGAAGAAGGCAAATAAACAGAAAATATTCAATATACCGGTACATTGTACATGAAAATTCTAGGAATTAGATTAAGCAGAATTACAGAAATGTGCATGTCTCGAGCAAACAACATATTATGTACGTTTTGTGTTATCAGACATTAAGGTAGTAAGATACTGAAAACCTCATAGGGCCTTCCTTTATATTAATTCAAGAAGTTAACAAGAACTGCAACATAGGCGAAATCGAAAAATTAATTTGTTCAAAAGATTAAATGCAACTGAAATCTGGGGGCATCAGCAATCAAAATTTAAGATGGAAATATCTATATTATACATTTGAATACATAAGTTGCACTTACGAGAAATGCCAACCCCGAGGGTGAGATTTTCCTATCCTACATGGAATGACTCATGATGGATTATTTTTTCTCCCACTGTTAGCGGATTTTAAACATCAAGTCATATTAAACTTCAGAACAGGAAAATTTCAACTTTTTAACCAATGATCTGATGTATATTTTGAGCAGCTCAGTGTCTTTGTCGGGTCCTTAAATGGGTGTAAACTCGGTTTGCACCTTAAAAATTGACGGAAAACACGATTTGGGACTATTTTATCTTCAGAGGGCGCAAACAAAATGCAACTTAGCCTCTCACGTCACACGCGTCAAGTTTGCTGGCGACTTTTTCTGACCGGTTTTAGTGACCTCAGTAAAATTGAGTGACGTCCCAAACCTATAATTTGCTATCAAACGTCATCCTACATGCTCGCGTGTCCAATTTCTTCATTAAACATAAAATATTAGTCAAAAATTGAAAACGAATGGTTGCTAATATATAAAAGGTGTTGCCAGGTGTAAGATTATAACAATCCATCATGAATGTCCATGTAGTATAGAGAAATCTCCCTCGAGGGGTCGGAATTTCAACCAGCGACGAGGCTTGCCGAGTCCCTGGTTGAAATTCCTACCCCGAGGGTGAGATTTACCTATCCTACATGAACTGGCTCATGATGGATTATTTTTCTTCCAGTGTTAGCGGATTTTTAACCTCAAGTCGGTTTAGGCTTCAAAACAGGAAAATTTTAACTTTTTATCCAGTGATATGAAGTAAATCCTGAGCTGCCCAGTGTGTTTACCGGTCCAAAATTTGGTGTAAACACAGTTTGCACCTTAAAAATAGACGGAAAATACAACATGTGGACCATTTTATCTTCCAGAGGGCGAAAACAAAATGCAACTCAACCTCGCACGTCATGCGCATCAAGCCGGCTAGCGACGTTTTATAACTGGTTTTAGTGACGTCATTAAAATTTAGTGACGTCTTAAATCTATGATCAGCTATCAAACGTCATCCGACATGTTTGCGTGTCCATTTCGTTCAATCAAAATTAAAATATTAGTCGAAAATTGAAAAAGTCTGGTTGCTAATATAAAAAAAGATGTTTCCAGGTATAAGATAATAACAATCCATCATGAGTGTCCATGTAGGATAGGAAAATCTCACCCGAGGGGTCGGAATTTCAACAAGGGACGAGGCTTGCCGAGTCCCTGGTCAAACTTCCGACCCTGATGATGAGATTAACCTATCCTACATGGACTGGCTCATGATGGATTATTTTTCTCCCACTTTTAGCGGATTTTAAACATCAAATCGGATTAGGCTTCAGAACAAGAAAATTTTAACTTTTTAACCGGTGATCTGAAGTAAATTTTGAGCAGCTCAGTGTGTTTATCGGGTCCTAAAATGGGTGTAAACACAGTTTGCGCCTTAAAAATAGATGGAAAACACGATATGTTGACTATTTTATCTTCCAGAGGGCGAAAACAAAATGCAACTCTCACGTCACTCGCGTCAAGTTTGCTAGCGATGTTTTATAACCGGTTTTATTGACGTCATTAAAATTGAGTGACGTCACAAAACTATGATCTGCTATCAAACGTCATCTGACATGCTTGTGTGTCCATTTTGTTCATTTAAAATTAAAATATTAGTCAAAAATTGAAAATGTCTGGTTGCTAATATAAGAAAGATGTTGCCAGGTGTAAGATAGAAGTTTCTTATATGAGCTGAGGGCCTATCTTATATATGCAAATGTGGGAGAAAGAAGTTTCTAATATGAGCTGAGAGCCTATCTTATCTATGCAAAGGTGGTGGAAAGAAGTTTCTTATATGAGCTTAGGGCCTATCTTATATATGCAAAGGTGGGAGAATAAGGTTTTCTTACCTGTAATACGTTAATTATGGACACTGAGGAATGAAACTTTTTAAACCTCTGAGCATCTCGGAAAATTTTTAGGTCTCCAAAAGCGCTCTCTGAAAACACACTTTTCCTCGCTTGATTTTTGTTGTTGGCGTCTATGGAGGGATCATCCAGGCCACATACATCAAAAGAAATAGATCCAGCAAAAGTGTCAGCTTTCATTTTCACTCATTAAGTGTAAACGATAATGTCCGCAGTAGAAATCATTACCTTCAATGGTTCGGTACTAAATTCATGACAAACTCCTTCAACAGAAACAATTTTATTCGTGGATTTTTCTATCACTTTAAGTTAGACAAGTCCATTCATCTGTTAAGGAATTCCTGGTGCATTTATTTCTACTTTTTTGAATTGCAATATTTTATGCAAATAGTGCAGACCCTGATCAGACGCCGCACTCTACGGCGTCTGATCTTGGTCTGCAGTCTTTGCCTGTGTCCTTAGTTTTGTAAAAAGCTAGGCATTAATGGGTTTAGTGTCCGTTTGTCTTAGTTTAAAGCTTAAAACATCGTTGTCCGTTAGAGTCCTTTAAAGTTTAACACCGTGACAGTGAAATATTTTTATCTTATCTGTCTTTGACCGAAAATCCGGAAACCAGTTTCTTGCAGAAAGCTTACAATAACAGAAACCGTTGAAATTCATTTACCTGAAAAGTCACTTTTATATATGTATTGACTACAAAGACAGTGCCAAGGGACATAGTATGTTAATCCATGCGTTTATAGTGAAACTGCAGATACATGTAATATATAGTCTTCGCTTTAGCCTATACCAGCCATCTTTAACTTATCGCTTTATTGTTTGTTGGTGAGAGCTGAGCACACTTTGGATCTGATCAGTCGGCTAGAAACGCGTGATAAGCTGATAGCTGATTTGTTTTGCTTCCAGAATATTTGATAAATATTAGGTCTGAAAATCTTTTGAAGTAGGCCGAAGTATCCAAAGAGCCTCAAAGCCGGACTCGAACAAAGGCGATGAGATACTGAAATGTTACCGCCTTGCACAGGAGCTAGTGGGCGTCTTCATGTTAGTCTATGTGATTGCCGTTTGCAGGTACAACAGGACGTTTGTTTCTCGTAACATGGCGGTTTTTCTCGTGACGTGACGCAAACACTGTCATTTGTGAAATCACGATTATGATTGACGTCTCTGTTTAAATTAGCTGCGTAACGCAAAATTTATCTGAGCGTATCTGTGAAAAGTCACGATTCAAACCCATCTATGAACCCGTGCAATCCAGCTACAGCCTCTGTTATGTGTCTCGAGATTTCGTAGGGTCCAAACTTGGTGTGTGCATACAGCAAAGGCTCTGAGCAGCCTGCATATCAGCGCAGGCTGTTCTGAGCATTTGCTGTTCGCATATGCATTATGCAGTCTTTGTGCGTTTCCTGGCTCTAATGTCAATGTGGCGTTGGGTTACAGTAATGCCAATTTTCTAATTTATTCAATTAAAAAAAAAGAACTGATTTCTACGGAGTTAATTGTTCTACGGTTATATCCTGTTAAAGGTTCCTTAACTTTAAAGACATAGACTTGTATTTTGCGCCTTTATACTTAAATTGACCTTACGAGAATGTACTTATCTGAGCCTTTCACAAATACTGTATTTGTTTGTCCGAACTTGACCGGTCAATGCATATCTTCACTGACAGCTTGCGACAGGTGAATTACGTTTGCGTATGCGCAAATCTGGTTTAGATTGCCAGCATAGGTTTACGTAGCACCCCATGAACACGTTTGCTGATGAGCCAGTCACTATTATAGTAATTACTTCAGCCATTAAGCTAGATAAAATGTCAATAAAACGCTTATGTCAGGTCGTCAATGACGATATTTTGTAGCCAATTACCGAAACCATATATCAGATGTTTTTGCACCGCGCGACTTCTAAATTTTTCACATTTACATAAAGCGAATTGTTTGTGCGACTTCTATGAGAAAAAAATATAGTTAAAATCTATAGAAAAGTTTGTAACAGTTCGAAAGTTTTTAATTTCATTTTTTCGACATTTGTAAATAAAGACAATGACTGAATGCAATTATATAAAGTTTGAAGTAAACTTTCATTACTTTTTAATTGAAAAAGTGATAGAATTTAGCTTAAACTTAATCTTTCAACCGCAGCTTTATCAAACTTTTCTATGTTCATACTGGTTACAGGCTATCAGTCAAGTTGAATAACGGGAATCCTCGCAGTGACGTCATCGGATGAGCATGTGGTACTAGCTTGGTTGGCAAAAGATTAGCAGCGGACAGTGTTCTTTCTATAAGATAGTCTGAAGTGTAATCGCTAAAATGCGTAAAAGATAATTAAAATAAGTGCGAATAAAAGGCTACCGATTTCAAACAATTGGAAATAAGCTCTTAGTCACCTGTCATACGAAAGAGAAATAATTTGATTAATTGAATTCATCTAGTAAAACGCGTATTTGGAAGTACCCATCAACTTAACCGGACTAGTTTTCTTATAAATAACTATGAGGGAAAAATATTAACAGAATAAGATGAAAATGCTGTAGATCAGTATCTTAATGTTTTCTACTATAACGTATATTAATTAGTAAAAATAGGATAAGATGAAGGGGAAAAAAAGAAAATAAAAAAATAGAATATTTTATCCAAGAGAACTTGAGCGGAGTTACTGTAAATGTCATCGGATTTAGGGACAAGAAAATTAAAAACAAATAATAGAAATAATAATATCTATCGATGGTTGCGATTTCTTAAAATTTTATAAACAACAAAGAAAGAAAGAAAAAACAAATAAAATAGACGAAGTCATACGTTTGCGCTAACGGATAATTAGCTGCACTCGGCACACAAACAGTTTATTTTAGATACATTTTTATTTCAAATTGTCGCCATTGGACACCATCGGCGTTTTTGAGCTATGATTAGACGTCCTTGATCAAAGGATCCACTGAAGACTGCGAAGATACTATTATACAACAGGAAACAAACATTTTTAACTCAGAAAATTAAAAAAGTTTATATAGTTTAATGCTTACAATAATTCAATGATAAAATTGAATTTCGCATTTCATTTCGTTTCAGTGTTTACAAGCTTTTAGCTATAAAATGCCACCTAAAATATTGGTTTTAAAACAGTTTATAAAATTCTATAAAAGAGCTAATCTAACTGTAACTGTACTTTTTGAAAGTTGCATGAAGTTCAAAAGCTTTAACTAAGAAGTATAAAAGAAAAAGATATGCACCTGAATCATTCACCAACGATTCACGGCCATTTATTCAGTCATTCATTCATTTAATGGTTTGTTTGTCCGTTCGTTCATTCGCTGTATTTTCCTTTTCCCTTTTTACACGCTACATCTAGACTTTTATAAATTTGCGTTATAACATGTGTGATAGAAAGGATTATTTTTTTGGAAGCATCTTAGCACGATAAAAAATCATGAAATTCAATTTCATTAAAGAAAATGTAAGCCTTACATATTATTTGTCTAAAACATTAAACCGTTTTGCTGTTTTAAATTTATATTTTACACAAACAATCACGCGCATTAGCTGGCTACTATAATGCTGTATCAATCTTTCTGCCAACCATACTCGGGGAATCCCCCATGTGTTTTATCAGGGACGTCACGCTTTTATCTCCTATATGAACCGCGACACGACAAAACCAACAAAGTTGCATGTGCGCCCAACAAAGACTCAGGTCAGCCTGTGCATCCGCCCAGTCTGATCAGAGTCTTCTCTGTCCGCTTGGAATTAGCTTAGCCCCTGAGCTACCCTTTAAGCATAAAGCGAAGACTCTAATCAGGCTGGGCGGATGCCCAGGCTGATCTTAGTCTGCGCTGGGCGCACATGCCACTTTGTTGGTTGTGTCGTGTCGCGGCTCAATTATAGAAGACACGGGCAGTTCTGCTTATGTAAGTCTTGGTGTTTCGCATGTTCTAATTCCATCACCCCGATATTCTCATGTCTTAAACTTTTGACCAACACAACTGCACCAGCACCGTCAGAAGACCATATTACATGTACAGAGAAAGTGGACGTAAATCACCCAACAGGTACGGACATACTGTTCAAAGTCTTTGAACTAGATCTCTATAAATTATTGACGACAGAGGAGACAGACAAGGTTGCGTAACACGGGCTGACTGATCTGAGACTCTGTATCTCCAATTGTTCTCAAGCATAGCTTAAAGAGTGAGCCGAAAACATAAACTCAGTATTCGGGTACGGAAAGAACACCATTTCTTTAACATGGCAAGTCAGCTATATAGGAAACCCGAAGCCGCCCTTGAGACTACAGGCCACAGAGCCTAACAAAGAGTCGAGCCTAACAAAGAGTTCTCCATTTTCAAACGTTGTTCACAAAACGGCAATCTGTTCATCACTTCACTACTGCACTACTCACAGACTATGTATAAGATACGTGGAAAACGTGCAATTCCATTCCCACTTGGAAATGACTCAAATAGGCATCAGAATAATAATGAGCCGCGACACGAGAAAACCAACAATGTGGTTGTGCGCCCAGTGCAGGCTCAGATCAGCCTGGGCATCCACCCAGTCTGATCAGACTTTTTGCTAGCGCTTAAAAGAGTAGCTTAGGGTCTAAGCTACCTTAATGCGAACAGCGAAGACTCTGATCAGACTGGGCGGATGCTCAGGCTGATCTGAGTCTGCGCTGGGCACACAGCCACATTGTTGGTTTTCTCGCGTCGCGGCTCAGTTATAACGCTGCTACATGTATTTGACTCATATTTGCCTAAAGTTGTAACAAAATGGGCATTTGTGAAAGATAAACTTGAGGAATTCTCACAAACTCCTGCAGGTCGACAAACGGAAATTTCAGTCTGGCTAC
Organism: Ctena decussata; assembly: GCA_963989385.1. Classification (NCBI taxonomy): domain Eukaryota; kingdom Metazoa; phylum Mollusca; class Bivalvia; order Lucinida; family Lucinidae; genus Ctena; species Ctena decussata. Next base: position 58,964,195 of record OZ022501.1, on the reverse strand, counting down.
TTTCAGAGGTTTTGTGATAATTTCACCAGGTCATTTACTTCAAAGCAAAAGTCGTGGTTAAGTCGGGTGCAAATGTCGTGGAGCTTTGACACTGGGATGACTTAAAGTATGGCGAAGGTCTGTTGTGGTTGCGCTAGATACGTGTTGAGTTGGTTGGTTGTTTCTGGTTTAACGGCTCTTTGAGACAGTACTCTAGTCTACATCGAGCCTTCTCCCAGAGAGAGGGACAGAGAAAAGGGATATGATAGGGGAGAGAAAAAATGTGTATACGTGTATGTACACAACCCCCACCGCACCTACTGCATGCACAGGCCTTTGCCCTACTATTATCCAAATTAGCAGGACGCCCCGGCATTACCCAGCGCCATCTCCCGACCGCAATCACCCCCAGGTGCGGGTTCGGAATGTTTTAATATTATTCTCTCGTCCATGTCTGTCTGTCTGTCTCTCTCTCTGTCTCTCCCTTTCTCTTTAGGGGACAAAACTATATGAGCCGCGACACGACAAAACCAACAATATGGTTGTGCGCCCTGCGCAGACTCAGATCAGCCTGGGCATCCGCCCAGCGTGATAATACCCTTTGTTAGGTGCTCAAAGAGTAGCTAAGAGTCTAAGCTACTTCCATGCGGACAGCGAAGATTCTGATCAGACTGGGCGGATGCCCAGGCTGATCTGAGTCTGCGCTGGCCGCACAACCACATTGTTGGTTTTGTCATGTCGCGGCTCATATAGAATAAAATACTGTCTCTAAGGGCCGTGGTGTCTCAAAAGGCCAATAAACTCAAAGCAACAAACCAACTAACCAATCAAAGAATTGATTGTGCACAAATGGGCCTCACATAAATATGTGTCGAATAGCATTGGTCGTTTTAATACGAGTTGTATTGAAAGTTAAGCAATAGCGAAGCGCCAACGAATTCAAGCTAAGAAACAGAGGATCTTACACGAGTGCTCTTACACGAGTGCTCGTGTATTTTTGAATTTATTAAACGACTTGGGGAAAAGACGGATAGGATACTTTATTTTCCTCCAAAAATGAAGAGCACAAAAAAAACGCATACAAGATGAATATATACCAACAACAATTTTGGAATACAACATATACAATATATACACACACTAGAATGGTAACAGGACACTTCGGCCCCAAACCATCTCGGCCCCTAGACACCTCGGCCCCTAGTCATCTCGGCCCCAAACCATCTCGGCCCCACCTAGAAATAAATTCCTGGACACTTCGGCCCCTAGTCAGTTCGGTCCCTAGTCATCTCGGCCCCATAGCCCTAGTCACTTCGGCCCCAGTTTGATAAATTTAAATAATTTCTCTGTTTTTCACTAGTTTTGCCCGTTGAAATATATTACATCTTTTTTACAGTAATATTCCTCGAGAGTCCAATAGAATCCGGCATAATTTTGGGCTCAGTACCCGCTCAGTCTTGCGAGTTTTGTTTGGTTGTTTGTTTTGTTTTTAACGGCTCTTTGAGACATTATTTCAGTCTAGATCGTGCCGTCTCCCAGAGAGAGAGGGAGAAAGAAGAGAGATTATGAGAGCCGGGAGAAAATATCCACACAAAACCGATCCGCACATACTGCAAAAACAGCAGGTCCTTGCCCAACTATTATCCAAAACCAAGCACCATCGCCTGAGCGCGTCCACCCTCAGTCTTGCGGGAACTGTCATGGATGCGTTCGTGCGGATCTTTTGTGTTTCCTTTGTAATCCATAGAACGCGTGGAGGTACGATTCTCGTTTCTTTAATTGTATTTGTTGTATTTTTGGCGGGCAGGTAGATTGATTGATTTATTTATTTATTGCTTAACGCCCACGGTCACCAGCTATGGTCATGTCAGGACGGCCAGTTAACCTAACCACACTATTCCTGGGCAGGCTTAGACCTCCTAAGCGGTTAACCAGTACTGAGTGCACATACTTTCGCCAGTAACTGACAACTGCCCTTCTTGAATCAGCGGAAGGAGAAACGAAAGTATGTCGCCAGACCGGGTTTCGTGCCCAGGACCTCTGACTTATGAGTCAGGTGCCCTACCGATTGCGCTACGCGGCCCGGCAGGCTGGCAGGTAGAACCAATCATCAATATTCTTACTTGTTGTGATGAGCCAAATCGAGAAATTTCCCGTGCTTTGAGACTCTTTATTTCAGCACAAAGCATGTGCCAGGAGCCCCGGTAGCTCTTAGTGGGTTAAGCGCTGGCCTACGGATCTAGCGGGCAGGGTTCGAGCCCTGCTTGAGGCCAGAATCTTTCCTACCGTTAACGAGTTCCATTGCACACAGCTTTTCAGTATCATCGTCCTTATATAACTGCAATACTGTTGAAAAGGACGTAAAATCGCAAGTCATGCATCCATCCAGACAGCATTCTCTGTAATGACAGATTAAAAACTTGACTTGGCATGTTTTTATATTATTCCTTTTTCTCATTTTTATCTACAGTATAGTTTATTGATTTATTTATCTATTTAATTTTGTTCCCACACTGATGGTTTTCCTTTATTTAAAACCAAACATTTTGTCATGCCGATTCTTTAGACTAAAACTGTAATGTTTTCATATTTTAGACGGATAAAAAGGATATGACCAAATGCGTATAAACTGTAAATCGTTTAATATTCGCAATACCTTCATTTTTGCTAATTTTTGCAACACTTTCATTTTTGCTAATATTCGCGAATCGGATTCAAGAATCTCGTCAATGTTTGATACATTAACTCCCAAAGTGCAACTGGATGATCGTGATTTTAAGATTTTTACTTAGAACTCTTGAAAGCGGTATTACCGTAAAAACTAAAATGCGAAATTAAAACGTTGACGCAAGTTATAATAACTGAAGTTTATATGAAAGCATATCGTCAGGGCCATTCATCAAAATTCAGTTTTGATGGCTGTTTTATCTATCTATCTATCTATCTATCTATCTATCTATCTAATTTTTTGCTATCATTTTTTTTTTCGCCCGATCGTCCATCTGTCTACATACTCCTTCTGTTTGTCACCCTGCCTAATGTCCAGGTAAGCAGCGATATCGATTAATCGTGACACGTGACATCGATTAGTGAATGATAACCTCAGGTGTGATATTTAACGATGAGCAATAAACAAAGGCACGCGAGAAAGATAAGGCGCCTTTAATTATCATGGCTGGATATATACGGAAAGAAGAAAGTTTATATTTGAGTTTTATAATATGTGAATATATGAAATTAGCATACGTAACCAACAGAATTATTATATGTAGCTTATAAATTAATGCTTCCGATGATGAGGAAAGAAATAAAACAAATAAAATGAAAATAAAATAAAATAAAGAAATAGGAAAGAGATCAAATGTGACATAAATTAAATATGAACAAACGATAAATAATACAGGAAGTAAAACTGTATGGACATACGTTCGAATTTCTTGCTGAATTCAGCTACTTGCTGATCAGCCAAATGTATCTAAAACGCTGAACTGCTGATTTGCTGAATTTACAGAAATATGTTATGATTTTGCTCTCAGAATCGATCTTTTCAGTCATTATGCTGATTACAGATAAACTATATTTTATTATGATTTTTCTATCATAAGAGATATTTTCAGTCGCTATGCCGATTTTATAGAAAAAATACTGGTAACATAATTTTCTATTACAAGCGATAGTTTCAGCTGATTTATGCTGATGTTATATAAATATCATGATTTATACTGCCATAAGCGACATTTACAGCAGATATTCTGATTTTACATTGTATTAAATTGTACACGATACAGTGGCGGATCCAGAGGGGGTTCAGGGGGGGGGGGTCGCTCGAACTCCCCTTTGGTACCAAATTATTTCATTTTCATGGGGATATTTTAGAAATATTGCGGAAAATGGCCTAAAATTAACAAATCGAACCCCCCTTTGTGAATTTGAACCCCCTTTCCAGAAATCCTGGATCCGGCCTTGCGATATATCATCAAAAATTAAAGGAGGCATATCAAATGCGCTGTAAGTGTGCCATTAAATATCACAGCTTCGATTGTTTGCTCGCCCTAATGTAATCGATATCATATACATGTACATGTATATTGTATGATCGATATTCCGATCATGATCAGTCATTCACAATCACCTTTACAGCTGCGTATATATAATCGGTAGACTGTACATTAGAACATTTGTGAGCATGAAAGAATCCGATTAGCTTGCACAACTAAAAAACATAAGCCCTTCTTAATTCATATAAATCCATCCAGTGGTTTGACTTGAAAGGCCGATATTAGCGTTCAGCTACTATTGAATCGTTGTTCTTCAAATGATTTACAAGTTACTTTCTTCTGTCTCTAGCTTTAGTTTTGGCTAAATTGTAAATTGGAATATATCCTATTTAATGGTAGTGAACAATGCTAAACTGTTTTCAAAATGAATAAAATTTTAAGTCATTATTTCGGGTTTTGCATGCTACTCTGGGGTTGGGCATGGTTCATGTTAGCTCCACTTTTTTGTTTTACTTTTTTTTTGCTAGGAATGACGTGTTGCAATTTCTCTATGGATTATTTATAGTTTTGATCATAGTCATTTATCATTTTTCACATCAGGCAATGAAAACTTCATCAAACTGCTTAGAGACTCCAGTTGTCACTGTACTCGCATGCTATATCACTTTTTGCTGAAATTACATGGATTGTCTTAAAGGCCAGCCGTGACTATAAAAAGCAGATTAGGCTCATTTCTCTCAGTTCGGACGGACACACGGCGCCAGGTGTGTGCAACTATGGTTACGTACCGTTGAGCCACTTGGGTAACGTCGATACGAGAATTGAACAGAACAGAACAGAATTTCTCTCAGTATGATTTTAGTGTCCAAAGGGTCAAGAGCTCTGCCATGCATTTTGATTGGCTACTGGCTATTCGTAAAGGTCATCTGTAAAATGATTGACGGGTCTTATCAGCTGAGTCAGTGAAGTGTTTTTACAACTAAGTCTTTATGACACCAATAAAATTTAATCTGTTTATTCTGGGATAATTGCATTATAGAAACAAGCAACAAGTTATTATGTTCATCATCTTTGTTTTCATTACTTTTACTATTATTTTTATTATTAATTATTTATGCATACAGATTCTTTCGAAATTCATTACAAATCTTGTAATGACTTCAATAATAATGACAGATCTCCTTTGAACTCAAAAGGGCGGACAATAGCAATGATAATGATAATAATAATAATAATAATAATAATAATAATAATAATGATGATAGTAATAATAATAAATGAAATAAAAAGATAAATAGTATTGAATACTTTTTTTTTTATTTCAACTAATATTATTTTGATAACTATCACAATTTTGTCATAATTTTCATTACCTTTGCTTTCATTACAATTACTATTATTATTATTACTATTACATTGTTATAATAATTTTTATTTTATTATCAATAATTTTATCATTAAAATTATAATAAATATCAAATATTATACAAGTGCATATTTCTCTTTGATTGAAATAAATACAATGGTCTATGAAATAATGGACAGATTTTAGTTCAAACCTGTAAATCTATATCAGACATAATTTTTATTCATATTGTTAGAATTATGATTTTTTTTTTCTTTTCATCATGGGAACAAAATAAAATGTAAAACTTCAAGACTTCTGATTTTTCTATCACACCTCAAAATATAATTCATGACTGTTTATTGCAAAACTGTAAATGCATGACAAGTTGAATGCCTCTTATGAGCAGCGTGGCTTAAGCTCCGCCCACTTATACTGCCCAATTACATGACCTATACGGGTAAAATCTGCTGGCCGGGTGGACGACAATCCCGGCTGTCTAATCGGACACTCTGTGGATCCAGATGAATATGTGAACAGTTGATTCGATAAACAAACTGTATACTCCTGAAGTGTGCTACTGTATATCGTTTTCAAAACAGGTGTTCTTTAATTACCTGATATATTGGTTTATCGACGCGTGTTATCGATTAAGTTAGGTGCGATCGATTTTTTGATATAGATGGTAAGGTGAAGTGTGCCCAGGATAGAGATATATGCCATATCCTTACTTTTGCTGATATACAGTAGGAAGTAATATGTCAGTTATCCCCTTTTTTTTATCTCAAAAGCGAGACATAGGTATCGCTCTACCATCCTCGGTAACCCACGTTCAACTTCATTCATCACATCCTCGGTAACCCAGGTGTGATGCATTGCCTAAAATTGTATTCATTTAAGAAATAAATTTCATTTTTTCCGCGTCCATGGAAGTATGAATACCATGGGTCACGTGCTTCAGTCGCTGTGCTGATATTACAGAAAATAATTAATAATTTAATTTTGCTATTGTATTGCTATCAAACGAGATATTTTGGTCCGCAATGCTGATATTATAGAAAATAATGTAATTTTGCTATCACTTTGCTATCATAAAAGATGTTTTCAACCGCAATGCTGGTTGTAGAAATATTGTAAATGATAGTTTCAGCAATTAAGCTGATGTTATGGAAAGATTATAATTTTTACTGCCAAAGGAGATATTTGAAGCACTTTTCTATCATAAGCGATCATGTCAGTATGTATATCTTGATAACTTAAATTATGAAATAAAATAAGTTTAAACTGGTATCGAGTCATCTGTTTATCATCATGTATCTGATCAAGTTCATCTACCTTAACGCCCAGGTTTGAACGCGCGGCATCGATTAATCAGTGACACGCAACATCGAATAGTAATATAAACGATTTATTTACGTGTGAATAACAAACAAACGCACTCGAGAAATATAAGACTCCTTTAATATCTATCTATCTATCTATCTATCTATCTATGGGTGGTTGGGTGGTGCAAAGGTAATGCGTGTAACATCCAGTGCCGGGGCGTCCTACTTATTTGAATAGTAGTAGGGCAAGGGCTTACTGTGCTTGCAGTAGCTGCGGGTGGGGGTTGTTTGGACATTTTTCTCTCGTGTATCATTTCTCTCTTCTTTCTCCCTCTCTTTGGGAGACAGCCCGATATAGACTGAAATACTGTCTCAAATGGCCGTTAAACCAAATCAACCAACCAATCTATCTATCTATCTATCTATCTATCTACCTATCATTTCGTATCGTTACGTATCAGCATTGAAGGTAACGACACTGATGCTGTTTAATGACATTTGCCTATTAAACTTATGGATTTCAAATTATGTAAAGGGCAATAAGAACTCATGAATAAGTGCAGCCATTCTATAACTTGCTTTAATTTCACATTTATATAATGATACATATTTATATTCAGTTTCAAGAAATTTCATTCAATGGTACATTAGTTAAAGCTCATTTGTTCATTTGATCTCACTTTAGGGCATTAACTCATGCACTACTAATGCCATTTTGACAAAACTTGATGTGCACCGCCCTATAATGACAGTACACTATTGTTTTCAGTTTTATGAAATTCCATCCATTAGTCACTTAGTTCTGACTCTTTTTGTTAATTTTTAAGTGATTCAAGGGCAATAATTCATGTATTACTAAAGTGATTCCAACAAAACTTGGAACGTACCTCTGTGTTATGGTGATACATATTCAGTATAAGTGGGCATTAAAATGACCATTCCTTTAGAGAGACAGACAAGAAAAATATACTGTTTCGAATATAAACGTATCCATACCAAGAATTTTAATGACATTTCATTTTCCCAACATTTAGTGTAGATACGGTAATTGGACTTAAATCAGGTAATTAATGCCGCTTTTTTGCATATCAATTAATTAGAATAACTCATTCTATACTCAAATACACCTTCAAGCATTATTTCATAATTCATAATGATGGCATCACTAAATGGCCAATTGAACTCGAGAGATTTCAGTACCATTAAAGCGTAGTACTTTGCTGAAACTTTCAACAAGGTATAAGTGACAAAGATCACAATTTTCGTTAAATTACTATTAATAGCTGCAAAAGTAGACAAGAAAATATTCCAAAAGCGTTTGTTTACTTCTTGAATACTTTATCAGCATATTAGCTGTTCAGCGTTCAGCTGTTCAGCGTTTTAGACTCGTTTTGCTGATCAGCAAGTTGCTGAATTCAGCAAGAAATTCAGCGTTTTAGACCGACCCGTTTTCGAGAAAGATTATCTAGAATGCTTTATATAAGTTTGATACTGGTATCCGTCTAGAAAATTACATTCGCTTCCTTGCTATATGTTACGAAAGTTTTACAGGACCGCTCTGAAATAGTTAAAATAGAATATTAGTTATCGGTATAGGACATAATATTATGATAGAAAATATTTGATATATCCGGAAGAATCGCGGACCGCAATCGAATTCGTGAGACTGGTCCAAATAAAATCTGTTGTGGTAACAATCCGTCCGCGAATGAGAAAATTACCCGGGTATAATCACGTTCTTTCTTTAGTTCATCCATAGGAAATTAAGAAACATATAAACATCATACCATGCAAGACCTAATATTTTTTTACTGACTTACGGTTTTGTTAATTTGCAGATATATTTTGCACCAGAATACAGTGATAAATAACTGGAATGCAATTTAATCATGCAAATAAATCTGTAGAAAAGTAAAAGTTGGGGCTTGATATCTAATTTGCATAAACTTTTATTATCAATAAAAACAGTTTGGGTTAGAATTTTTCGATGGGGGTTTCAACAATCTGTTTCTTCCATAAATACCTGTTAGTTGGGAATATTTCTGGAAAAATAGTGAAGAAACCAGTGCAAGAGCCCTTTAATTCATAATTACCTTAAACCATAACATTTTTGTGAAATTTCATCTAGAATTCAGAATAATAATAAGCACGCACATGGCGTATGTTTTTTTGTTTTTGTTTTTTTTTTATTTCAAATTAAAGACGCCTTATCTTGTACATGTACGTCCTTTATTAATATTCATTAAATCACACCTACATTGATCGTGTATATCAATTATCGATGATCACTGATTAATCGATACTGCGTATACATCTGGATTTTTCCTCGACATATATTCAGGCAGACACGGTCGGATGCACAAAGATAGATAGATAGATAGATAGATAGATAGATAGATAGATAGATAGATAGATAGATAGATAGATAGATAGATAGATAGATAGATAGATAGATAGATAGATAGATAGATAGATAGATAGATAGATAGATAGATAGATAGATAGATAGATAGATAGATAGATAGATAGATAGATAGATAGATAGATAGATAGATAGATAGATAGATTTTAGTCGGTGTAAAAAAGACCCAAAATTGGCAAAAAGTAATATTGAAAGTGCAAAATTTTGCCAGGCTTAATCAAACCGCAATTAATCTAAATAACTGCGGCTATTATACTATTAATCGCGAAGATGAATGATCTGTGACATCATAATTTGTCCTATAATAAATATCATCATAAAGCATATTAAGCAGCTCAGCGGTTTCAGGTCCGAACCTCTCGCAACACACTCCCCCACCCACAATCCCCCACCACTCTTAACCTTCTGCTCTGTCTTGTTTTAGATAACTTACACTCTGTTTTCTTGTTTCAAATTCTTTCTGAATAGCTTGTTTCATTTTCAGAATTTTGTTAGAGCCGTTTCACTACACGGTAATTTGTGAGCATTTTTTCAAGATGCTGCAAAAGTAATAGCCGTATACAGTTAATGATAATGCAAAACAAGGCCGTAATCACTGGCATTCCTCTAAAAGGCATTTCTGATAATTATATTACACATAAATATACACCAAAAATACGAAAATACAATTGGGGCCGAAATATCTTAGGGGCCGAGATGACTAGGGGCCGAAGTGTCCGTGGGGCCGAGATGACTGGGGCCGAGGTGACTGGGGCCGAAGTGACTGGGGTCGAGATGGTTTGGGGCCGAAGTGTCTAGGGGCCGAGATGGTTTGGGGCCGAAGTGTCTGTAAATCACTAGAATCCTAGAATTCTCTACTAGATTCCTGATAATATCGCAGCAGGCACACAAAAACGAACCAACACTGAATCAACGCTGATTCAACGTCATGACGTTCAATCAACGCAGATTCAGCGTCGATTCGACATTGTGAGCCAACGGCGATATGCACCATTTCAACCTTGAGCCGACGCTGAAACTCAGCTGCTCGTGACTAGGTTACAAACTAATTGGCAGCTGCCACTGCAATAATTTAAGTCCCTTCAGCACAATTTTCAGTGCCTCTAATCTATCATATTCATCTTGCAACAACATATAAAACCCTGAAAACAAAGCATCCACTGGATCAGACGGTGTTAATGCAATAAATCGCTTGTAAAAATCAAGACCAAAGCGAAGAAACAACCTGCGCCATAACAGGGGCCTAAAAGTATTAGCACTTGGGCATATACAGTAATATGTGTTCTATAAGAGGAAATGATTTTTCGCCGCAATTTTGACAAATTGAAAGCCACTTTCCACAGAATAACATACCCATCAAACGCATGGCCATATGCACATAGCTCTTAAAGCGTGGAAAATTTCGACACAAATGCCACAGGATATCAGGCTCATGTAACACAACATGTATATTGGTTAATCGACACAGTGATTCCGATGTAGTTATTCTCATGGACAATTCATTCCTGAAAAAATCATTTATTTTAACTCGAGCCAACTTATTCCACGATGTTTTAGATAAAAACAAACCATTTTCAAGATATTGAGACAAATACTCCGTAAGCGCATATTTATTTAGTATACGGTAAATATCAGGGAAAAAACTAACTTTTTCGCAGGACACTCATTATAGTGTATAAGTCTGCGATGAAATATTTGTTTAATTCTGTGATCACTTGATAGGCGACAAAGCAGATGCGAGACCATGCCGAGCATCTTGTCGGTTTCCCCCCAAGAGTTTGATAAATTTAATAATACAGTAGCAAGAATGCAAGATTCTACGTCGTAACGTTATAGCCTTAAAGTCCATAAAAACAATGCGTTTTCCAATGGCAAACGCATGACAGTTTAGTGCACATTTTGCTAATAAATGCGATTTTAGTGTCATATGATAAATAAGTCTTGCATTCGTGCTCCTGTATCATTGAATTTTATTAAACGACGTAATTGCATAATTTCATCCACTACTTAATGCATGGCTTTATTACACTCTCAGATCCGACGTCATATATTATAAAGCATATAAACAGTTTTGGCCATATGTTCTCTGTATCTTGATTATTTGTAATCTTTGGCCATATGTTCTCTGTATCTAGATTATTTGTAATCTTAGTTGTTTCCAACTATGGTTTGAGGGCTGGATTTGGATTTGGATTGTTTCAGTTCCTGGTCTTTGCATACTTTTTACTTTAATTCAACATGGACTGGCTGATAATTACTGAATAAATAGGTCAGCAAGTCTCGCCATCGAATGACAGTTTGGTTCTGACATTGAAAACTCTAATGAAACAGTTCAGCTGGCAGTCTAATGTGTAAGTCGTACCACAAGAAAAGTCGTTTCTCTAATGGAAGGACACAACTAAACCGAGTCTGTTATGTTTAAACATTGGATAATATCTCAAAGTCAAAGTTCATCCGAAACTACTGATACCTCAAAGTAAATTTTCTGGGACCAGAAAATTTACTTTGTGATATCAGTAGTTCGAGATAACAGTTTAAATGTGAACAAAAATAGGAAATTATATCAAAATGTATTCTTTGATATCCTAGGGAACTTTGAGATATCCGAATTCGAAATATCGACAGCTGACTGTATTTATAACACTTTATAAACAGTTATTTTCAGAAATTTAACTTCATTTTTGGTAACTCTGTGTTACCATTGGACTGTCACTTCTGACCTTCCGACTCAGCAAATAGCCCACTTCTGACATTCCGACTCAGCAAATAACCCACTTCTGACCTTTCGACTCAGCAAATAACCCACTTCTGACCTTCCGACTCAGCAAATAACCCATTTCTGACCTTCCGACTCAGCAAATAACCCACTTCTGACCTCCCGACTCAGCAAATAACCCACGATTTCTGAAGAAGTAAGAAATTCATCTTACCTCTAATGTAAGCACAGCGTCATTGTTGCTTTTACCAAACATTATTTTGGACTCAAAGTGACGTATTTGAGCGCCAGGTGCGTGATTGCAATATATTCCATCGAACTCTTGGAAGAAAAATTTCTTTCGCTCCGAATTACTCTCTTTCTTTGCCAAAATCGGATCATCTAAACCACATACGTCACAAGCATGTACATGTAGAAGTTTTCGGGAGGACATATTAGCCGTAACAACTTTTGAGTATAGCCTTATAAATGTTCGAAACTATTCATCCCGAAGTTAAAGAAAAAATAGTCCCACAGCCGTTGGGAATAAGTCCTGTATCCGTTGGAAATAGTCCACTTCGAAGCAGCACAATCAGACCTTAACAATTTAGGCACCGAACATGAAGACATTAAATTTGAGTCGCGACACGAGCAAACCAACAAAGTGACATGTTAGCCCAGTGAAGACTCATATCAGCCTGGGTAGCCGCCCAGTCTAATCAGGGTCTTTGCTCTGTGCTGAGAGGGTGGCTTAGGGTCTGCGCTTCCTCTAACCGGACAGCGAAGTCTCTGATCAGACTGGGCGGATGCCCAGGCTTATACGAGTCTTCGCTGGGCGCACATATTAATTTGTTAGTTTGACATGTTTCGGCTCACCTGAATTTGCAAACAGTGTATATTCAGATGAAGCGGCTCATCTTTGAATTTTTTTTAATTACACATCTTGAATCAAATTTCTAAAATTTCGCAGGCGTAAAATTTGTCGTCTGCTTCTTTTGCGCCCTTACAATAACAACCACATGCGTGAAATTCACACAGTTTTCCATATAGACATTTTTCACAATTATAAAAGCGATTAGCTGATGAACATATTAGAATTGCAACAGTCTGTTGGATTCATAAAGACAGATAAAAGAGACAGATAAGTTATTAAACACAAGACATTAAAAGTCCAAACCCTATTCACATGAAAAGGACGCAAGACCACACTGTAAAAAATTTCCGTAAATTTAACGGTAGAATAACTGGCAACCAGCTGCCAGTCCATTTCCCGTATTTTTACTGGCGCCCGTAAAATTTGCAGGAATCATCAAGTCATCAAGCATAGTAGGATAGAACAGAGCAGGTGTTATTTTGGTCATACATAGCCCTTCAACAACATGAAGGTATTTTCGAGTACGGACTGTTAACATAACATTACCATATCGTGATTTCCAATAAAGATCTACAGGCAGACGCCTGCGAAAAATATGGGAAATGGACTGGCAGCTGGCTGCCAGTTATTCTACCTTAAAATCTACGAAAAAATTTTACAGTGCATGTGCGAAAATCTGTTTACAGATGATTTATGCAATCAAGATTGACATTCATTAGAACGCGCGGATGCACGTGCCTTAGGGTACGTTTTACTAAAGGTGGCCTTCATGTTGTTGCCATTCATTTCCATCAAGGATTTACATAATATTGTCCATAATGGTATTCGTTATGCCGCATAAAAGTACAGTTTAGTACTCCAGGAAATGATTGTCTAGCATACGAATTAGTTAAAATCTACAGCGTCTAAAATAAAATAAAAAAAAAAATTTCGTGTGAAGAAACTGGGTTTATTTTTTTTCAAAACGCAGCACATATACTGATTTGAATGCATATGAGCCGCGACACGACAAAACCAACAAAGTGGCATGTGCGCCCAGCGCAGACTCAGATCAGCCTCTGGGTATCCGCCCAGTCTGATCAGACTCTTCGCTAAGCACTCAAAGGGTAGCTAAAGGTCTAAGCTACCCCAATACGGACAGCGAAGACTCAGATCAGCTTGGCATCCGCCCAGTCTGATCAGACTCTTCGCTAAGCGGTTAAAGGGTAGCTTAGGGTCTAAGCTACCTCAATACGGATAGCGAAGACTCTGATCAGACTGGGCGGGTGCTGGGTCTGCACTGGGCGCACAACCACTTTGTTGGTTTTCTCGTGTCGCGGCTCGTATGTAGCTGATTCTCGTTATCTCAGGCTCTGATATGTCGTAGAATCTGCTTATTAGAAGAATATAATTTGGACATGTTTCCTATTCTTCTCTACATTTAAAGATCTGTTATCCCAAACAAATAATATCTTAGAATTTTCTTTGGACCAGAAAATTCACTGGTTTGAGATGAACTTTGAGATATCGAGAACTGGCTGTATTTGTCTAATTTGAGCTACAGTAGTTCGCAGCTACGTCCGAAGACGCGTCTTCTTGTGCCTCTCCGCACAATGAATGTGGCTTGCTTTTGGTGTATTGAGTGGGGGTGAAACGTATCGTGTGGGTTTTTAAATTCCTTTCTAGGGTGTTTCTAATGATTAAAGGCAGCTGATGTTAAAGCACCAGCATTTTATACAATTAAAAGCTTAAAGAGTTCCTTCAAGAGCAGAGAGTGCATTCAGAAGAATGAACATGGGCCAGACGTAGTTTCGGCTAATAAAGCCTCATCAGTGACCCTGACAATATCTGGGGACCAAACCAGAGAAAAACGTACTGAAATTTCTTAATTTTGATTGAGCAGTCGATTCAAAGACATACTAGTACATGTATCAAAAAGAGTCCTAATAATATAAAAGACGATGATCTAGAATAAGAGTCTAAACCAATCTAAAATTTCAGATTTCTCAGAATATATCCTCTGATAAAAAGTTGTTTACTTCAGTGGGTCTGCGAAAACACGAGCGTATGTCGATGCCGACTTTTAAAATCACTGATATGTTCGGTATTTTTATGGATTCTTCGGCCAACTCGAGACTTGTTGCGCGAGTGCGGCGGATGTAGCCATCCGATAGTAAACCTGTATTAGTCATGATTAGTATTTTATAATTATTGTACGGTGTTTGTTCGACTGCGGGATGGAATTTCCTCTCTCCATGGGGTACCACGGGTGTGTTGGTCGGTCGCGAGTGGTTCGGTCGATCTCTTCTAAAGCATTCCAAGAAATCTACATCTGTCTTGTAAGACAGATCTGGATTTTTTTGATTGTTTTGGAAGATAGGGCTACTATCTTTTAGCCAAATAGATACGATAAGAACCTACCCAGCGGGCGCATGACGTTAGAGCAACGTCGTGTTGGCGTCAATGCGACGTAATGACGTCGCATCGACGTCAGTACGACGTCATTTCGGCTTCATGTGCCCGCTGGGTAGATATTATAGTGATAAAATATCATTATCCTACCTACTTATCTGTTAATTAATCCAGTTATTAAGAATTTGCTCTCTGTGAAACATTTAGAACTAACTTCTACCATTCTAACATTGATCTTATTACATTCTTCATGAATGCGAGTCAGCTGAAAGCATAACTTACAGCGTCTATGGTTCAGCAATGGTTATCAGATTTCCCAAAGTTTGATTTGTTGTTTCTCTAGCACTTACGAGTATGCGAGTTTGGATGTTTCTACGTGTCTCCCGTTGATGGCTCTTGTATTTCGTTTTGACAAGAGCCTTGTGGATGGGAATGGTCATGTAGAAACTTTATAACTTCTGTTATTTACTGCCTCAGTTTCTCCGAGTAGCTTGCTTTTCGTTTCGGCAAGAGTCGGAGATGCTAGGAGGAAATACCTTGGTAGTCCGGATCTTGACATTATTCCCAGCACGATCCTCTATGCCGCCAGAGGTGTTTGATGGTAAGGGTGGCACATACTGGCTATGATATGCAGAATTTTGGATATGCGGATGCTTCGCTGACAGTATATCACAGTCTACTGATACATTCTATGCTCTCAGTCTTCAAATGCGTTTTGCATAAAAAAAAAATCTTGAGTCCTACATGTTCTATCTCAATACAGTGCTTAGGCCTTTTGTACAATCTTTACTTTATATTGTAAACTACCAAATGGTTTTTCACACCTGGGCTGGATAATCCATTCAGGCATAAGTATCTATTTAGAGGAAATTTGTCTCCCTTCCAATACACCATGTCCCTCATATATGCGATTGGCGGCTGAAAAAGATTGATCTTTGTGTTTTAAACATATTGACCAGGGTCGTTGCTATTTATAAACGATCATACCTTTATGCAGTGAGGGCATGTTTTGGTGCAGTGAGGGCACTGTTTTGTATGGAGCGGCATGAGCATGGAAGGAGATAGCCATAGCAGTCAATGTGAATGGGTGCACATCCTCGTTGTTCTGTCCTCTTTGCAAGGTGAAACAACTTTTATGACTTCCTATTGGATTCTCTGGGTGACAAAGTCCTTTGAGAAGTGGGAACTACTCTTGAAGGAGAGAATTTGCTACCAGGGGAGCAAATTCTTTCCTTTGTTAGCTGGCTCCCACTGAGGAAGAGGAACATGAAAGCGACTGGGACGGTGCCCATTCACCTTAATATAGCTGGTGTGTAATTCCTAGCCTACAGTTGATAGCTCTGTTTGTTAAATATGATTATGTGGAAACAATTTATAAGTTTGTACTTTTTGTCTTTCACAATTAAGGTTTGCGATAACAGATTATATGTTTTATATTAACTCACATACAATATTCCTAAAGAATTAAGTGATTCGTTATCCTACATCCCTTTATATTTTTCTTGTTTGCAGTATTATGATGATTCTTACTTTTCCTACTCAAAATCTCTTTCTCACCCTTACTCCGTGGGGAATGTTTTTTTTTTGGTTAGCCTGCTAATACCTTACATGAAGTATAGCAACCCATTTTGTACACCTGTCTTTGCATCCTTGAAACAGTTTGAGTTTCTTGTTGATTGTATTACTTAATGATTGAAATTTGTGTTTATAGGATGCGGATAGGAGTGCATTATGGACGAAATTTCAAGGTCAAAGGTTTGAAAAGTCTATCTATGTTTGAATTTCATATTGTCATGTATTTGTTACTCTTGAGGTCAGGAGGTGATGTGGAAACCAATCCGGGACCTGTGTCAGAATCTTCCGATTCATATTCTGATCTTTCCCAAACTGCAAGTAAAAATCAAATTTCTAATAATTTCTCTATTGTTCACTATAATGTTCAAAGTCTGGTTAATAAGAAAGCGATTATTGAATCTGAATTTCAGCATTTCGATATTATTACTATCACCGAAACTTGGTTTAACGAAAGAATTCATAATAACGAGGTTCACTGAACGACTACTCTATGTACAGGCGAGATCGCGAAAGTGATAGTCATGGAGGAATATGTACTTTTATTAGAAATAATGTATATTCTAAAAGAAGAAGTGATATTGAAATACCAGATATTGAATGTTTATGGGTTGAATTCCATATCCATAATAGAAAGATACTACTTGGTACTTTTTACAGACCACCTAATTCCCAACCCTCAATACTTGATTCAATAGAAAATTCCATTGGCCTTGCTTTTGATTCAAATGCGCATGGAATCATCATTACAGGAGATTAACCTAGATATGTTAAAAACAGCCACTAGCAGGAAAATCTTTGATATTTGTCAGCACTACAATCTAACCCAACTTATATCTGAACCAACACATTTCACAGAAAACTCATCTTCCATAATTGATTTATTCTTCACGTCTAGAGGAGATAGTGTTCTGTTAAGTGGCGTTGGGGAGCCCATACTTGACCTAAATATACGATATCACTGCCCGATTTATTGTGTTTTAAATCTTAACAAACATAAATCTACTACATTTACCAGACAGATTTGGTTATACGATAGAGGAGATTATGCGTCCTTTGCAAATGAAATATCTGACACTAACTGGGAACTATTGAAAAATAATGATATAAATACCTACGCCAAAAATGTAACTGAACATATAATAAAAGTTTCAGAAAAATCATTCCCAATAAAATAATAAAAGTTAGGCAATCAGATCCTAATTGGCTCACTAATACTATTAAAAAGATGATGCGAAAAAGAAAACGTCTGTACGACAAATACAAACGGTCAAAAAAAGAAAAAGACTTTGAAAACTATAAACATTGTAGAAATCAAGTAACAAATGAAATTAGGAAATCTAAGAAAATACAGACAGATAAAATTGCAGAAAAACTTAATAGTAACACATTAGGACCTAAAGATTGGTGGAAAACGCTAAAACAATTTATAAAACCTTGCTCTACGTCAGCTATCCCTCCTCTGTGTAAAGACAATGTTATATATTCGAAAGAAAAAGAAAAAGTAGAAATTCTTAATGAGCATTTCAGTAAGCAAACCACTTTAGATGATACTACTGCTTCACTACCTAATACTGTGCAAGGCGATGTATCTACTTTGAACACTGTCAGTTTTATTCCTGTTGAAGTTGAAAGTGTTTTAAAATCATTGAAAACGGGAAAAGCAGCGGGACCGGACAATATCAATAATCGTATTCTTAAAGAACTCAGTCATCCTCTTTCTTTCCCTTTGTGTGATCTATTCAACTTTTCCATGTCTGAGGGCAAAGTCCCAGATACCTGAAAGCAAGCAAATATAACCCCTATATTCAAGAAGGATGATGCGTCAAACCCATCCAATTATAGGCCTATTTCGCTTTTAAGCTGCATTGGAAAAGTTTTAGTAAAGCTTGTTCACAAATACGTGTTTAACTTCTTTCGTGACAATGGAGTAATAACTGTTCGGGTAAAGGGAGTGAATTCAAATATTTTTCTTGCATAGAAGATGAATTGTGGCTTCCCTTTGATTAGGCAGACTTATTCTGCTTTCCCCACATACAACACCACGCTGCGTTTGCTGCGTGGTTACGTAACACTTTCCTTGTGTAATTCTGTCACTACGCCATGATGTTGTTTATATGTTGTATTGCTGCTCTCATATATCACTCTTGTGGTGATCTGAGATAATAAAGAATAAAACTGAAAACTGAAAAAAACTGAAACAGCTTTGCAATCAGGGTTCATGCCAGGGGACTCTACAGTTAACCAGCTAGTTGATGTATACAATACCTTCTGTAAAGCGCTTGATGAGGGTAAAGAGGTGCGTGCCGTATTCTGTGACATTAGCAAGGCTTTTGACAGAGTATGGCACGCAGGTCTTCTTTTTAAACTCAGCCTAGCTGGCATTAGAGGCCGACTCTTGGACTGGTTTTCAGATTATCTTAATAACAGATCTCAAAGGGTGGTAGTTCCAGGGGCACAGTCAGATTGGATTAGTATAAAGGCGGGAGTACCCCAGGGGTCAATATTTGACCCGTTGCTTTTTCTCATTTATATAAATCATATATAATTGAAGATATTGGTTCTTTTATACGCCTATTCGCAGATGACACAAGTCTTTACCTCGTGATTGACAATCCTGTAGATGCTGCTAATATTCTTAATTCTGATTTGGATAAAATACACTCATGGGCGGAAAAATGGCTCGTGACCTTTAATCCTTCTAAGTCCGAATGTCTCCTACCTTCTAGAAAACACAATAAACCTCTACATCCACCAGTAAGCATGAACCACCAACAAGTAAATCAAATTGACACGCATAAACACTTAGGTCTAACATTCACTTGTGACGGTACCTGGCATGCACATCTAACTGAGATAAAATCTAAAGCTTGGTATCGAATAAATGTAATCTGGTAATGAGACAATTGAAATTTGTTCTTGACAGAAAGTCACTACAGTCTATATACTTCTCTTTCATCCGTCCAGTCTTAGAGTATGCTGATGTCGTGTGGGATAACTGCACCAAGTACGAATTAAACGAGCTTGAAAAGATCCAGATTGAGGCCGCACGCATCGTTACAGGGTCTACAAAACTAGTATCTATAGATGCTCTATATACTGAGACTGGATGGGAAACTTTAGTTTCACGAAGAAGCAAGCACAAACTTACCCTGTTCTATAAGATGAAATCTGGCATGAGTCCAAACTATTTAACAACTCTAGTTCCACCTTTGGTTGGTAATACCTCTAACTATAACTTACGTAATGCTAATGATATAGGAACAGTACACTCTAACTCACAACTTTACTATAATTCTTTTCTTCCTTCTGCTATTCGCAAATGGAACGAATTACCAGAGGACATCCGCCAGTCAGACAGCATTGCATCTTTCAAAAGACATCTAAATAGTGGTAGTATTACTCCTCTAACTTTTTACTATGCTGGGACGCGTGACGGACAAATATACCATACGAGATTAAGAACTAATTGTAGTACTTTAAACCAACATCTTTATTCTAAAAATATAATTCAAAGCCCACTATGTGCTTGTGGATCTGTGGAAGACACAAAACACTTCCTATTTGGATGTCAAAGATATGATGAAATAAGACACGAAATGATAACTGATGTGTCAAACTTCTGCACTCCCTCTACAAATTCCCTTCTATTTGGAGACGCATCCCTCTCTGTTGACGTCAACAGTCGCATTTTCTGTGCAGTCCAAAGATTTATACTGAAATCAAAGAGATTTAGACCAAATTACGACGCTACAGACAGTGTTCTAAGTGATACATAACTTGTTAAACTTGTTCAGTAAAACGCCACCTTCTGGCGAATTCGGTGACAATAATATCTTTGATCTTGAAACAGAGTTGGTTTCGCTTATCTTTCAGGGTTTTCTTACAAGAATACTACCCCCAGCGGGCACATGGCGTCCGACTGGCGTCGAACCGACGTCATTTGGACGTCATGTGCCCGCTGGGATTTTAAGTATAAATAGCTAATCATTCCTCGTGGAGTCTCTTTTTCTTTTTTTTCTTTTTTTTTTCCTTTCCTTTCCTTTCCTTCTCGCTTTCTTTTGTTTTTTTTCTTCTACTGTACCTTCTATATGCACCTTAAGATATAAATACGAGCAAATGCCACATTTAAATGTTTACTTGTGTTACTCTTGGTTCAAATCACATTTAGATTATTGTAAATTAGTTTTTGACGAATGGGATACAGATTCACAAAAGTCTTATGACTTCCTTCTGAATCCCATTTGTATATCATAATATGAATATGTAAATTTTTTTTTATATGTTTGTAAATTATGATTGTTTATACAAATAAAATATTGTTTAAACTATAAAAAGGACGAAAATAATTGCACTATGGATGATGTGCGGGTAAGTATATGTGGGAGATATACACTGAACTATTCGCCTCAAAGGGCCGTTTAAATAGCAGATCGAACCAGTTATCGAACCCTGCTAAAGTAGGTGGAATATCAATCATCCATTTAATCATTTACGTCACGGGTGTCCTCTCTCACCGCTACTGTTCAATTGCTTTGTCAATGACCTTGCCGAAAAGATTAAAGCAATAGGAAAAGGAATTTCAATTTCAATTTTGATAATGAGGAAAAAGTATGTATTTTACTTTACGCTGATGATGTTAGCTGAAAGCGAAGCTGACCTTCAAGCTATGCTAGATGTATTATCTGTGTGGTGTGACAACAACAACATGTAGATTAACATATCTAAAAGTTAGGTTGTGCACTTTAGGCCTATATCTGTACCAAGCACAAATTTAAACTTTAAGGCTGGATGCGGTTGATAAATACGTATACCTAGGCCTGACTGTTAATGAACATATAGACTGGAATATTACAGCTAAGTCTGTCGCACAGTCGGCAAACAGGGCCTTAGGTCTGCTCATTGCAAACTTTGAAGTAAAATAATGGGAGGCATGCCTTACAATGTATTTCAAAAACTGTTCGACTCTATGGTTTGGCCGGTAGTAGCATATGGAGCGTCCGAGTGGGGCACTAAGAAATTTTTATGTTTTGAGGCAATTCAGCTTAGATCGCAAAGATATTTTCTAGGTACAGGGAAATATACTCCGTCGGCTGCTGTTGCGGGAGATATGGGATGGACGCCCTCATTTATTAAACAATATAAGTCAGTTTGTAATCAGTGGATTCGATACTTATGTATGCAAAACGACAGAGTCAACAAATGTATTTTCAACTATTGTAAAAGCGAGAGCGGCGCACGCTGTAGTTACTGGTATTTTAGGGTCTCAAAACATTTTAATCAACTGGAGTGTCAAGGTTTTGTCACTGATATGCCCATTTTCAGTAGTCAACATATGTTTCAAATGGAGTCTGATAAAGTGATGAGTCAGTTTATTGATGACTGGCATAGATTAATAAATAGCAGCAACAGTAGAGCCGGTGTAACGAAGTAAAGTGACCCCCATAGAATAACGACCCCCCGGTCACTATTCTTCAGAAAAAATGACCCCCTTTCTATAAAATACTGACTCCCTTTAAAAAATAATGACCCCCCTGATGATATCTATAAAATTGTGACCCCCCGGTCATTTTTTCTTTAAAGAAAAGTGACCCCCAACCCCACCTCCGTCATAATATTATAACTCCCCATGAAGCAATGGTGTCTTCATATATGCTTATGGCATACAGAATGTTTTGTCCGTTCTGTTACAGCTCTCTTGTTCAATGATTGATTTTAAATTAACTTTGCATAAATGTCAAGACTATGTGTTGCGCGCAAGTCCTAGGTACCTAGCTCGAAGGTCAAGATCACAGAGCTCATTCAAAGATTATGGTGTCCTGGTGTATGACTCTGGCAAACAGAATATCGTGTCTGACCTGTAACTTTGTGGATAGACATTCAAATAACTGGAAACAAATGTTAGCCACATAAAGACAATGTATCGCATGCAAGATATAGGTCCCCACCTAAAATTAAAGTCAGTGTCACAAAGTTAAGATAAATGAAAATGTTAATGTAATATAAGATTTTAGCATTAATAGGTAGACTTATGCACTATAAATAGGTTTTGCTGTTGATTCTGAAAAATTATTACGTCTGCACACTTACTCTTATTGCCTTTCTCAAGAGGGGTACATGGCGATTTAATTCTTCCGAATATATTTTTCGATGTTTCTTATTTACTGAATTTATTTTGTTAAATAATACTTACAATGAAGAAAATGCTACAGCTGCTCATAGTAAGCATTAATTTGTAAATGAATAGTATGCTAGCCTTATTCTAAGATGGGATGATCTAACTACCCTACCCACTTTTCAGTGTTTTTAGCTGTATACTATCTCCACCTCCCCTTTGCCTAAGCATGCCACTCACATACAATGTATATATTAAAAATCCACGCATACTTACAAAGCGGCTTGCTGCGGCACGGGGGTTGCGGACAAGCATCTCTATAAAACTTTGCTTATTTTCAATGTCATTCATTTATTAAAATGTCTAAGTCTATCTGCTTGAAAATGGAAAAAAAGTTATTTATAGGGAATTCAGAGCAACACATTTTGAAAGGATATTTTGAAATATACCGAAGGGTCATTTATGAGCCCTTTATAAGCAATTGCTTCGCGTATCGTCATTCGACTTTGCGTAGAGGTGTCATTGTGACCAGGGTACTTTATAAAAAAAAAAAAAAAAAAAAAAAAACAATGGCCGGGGTTAATTTTCTTAAAAAAAAGTGATGGTGGTCATTATTCTAGGCGGTCACAGTTCTTCATGTCTTTTAACTTCGCGTGGGAAGGGTGTGTGTGTGTGTGTGTGTAAAGGGTGTGTGTGGGGGCATAATATTATATTGTTATGACCGGGAAGTCATAATATTATGACCGGGGGTCACTATTCTTTAAAGAAAATGACCGGGGTGCGAGGTCGTAATTCTATGGGGAACGCATAGAAAAACGACGCCCAGTCATTATTCTTTAGAAAGAGTGACTCCATTTCTAAAACATACTGACTCAGACTCACGTTAACCCCCTGGATGATAGCTATAAAATATTCATCCCACCTAGTCGAACACTAACCGACTATTAACTACTGCAAGTTTTATTATTGAAATATATACTTGTTTATGTTGTTGGGAAGGATGTGTGTGTCTGTGTGTGTGTGGGGGGGGGGGGAGGGGCGTTGATGGGGGGGGGGGGGATGCATAATAATAATATAGTTATGATAATAATTATAATACATGTATGATTATAATAATGTTATGACCGCGGAGTCATAATATTATGACGGGGTATATGGGTCACTATTCTTTAAAGAATAATGACCGGGGAGTCGTTATTCTATAAGGAACCAATAGAAGAACGACTCCCGGTCTTTATTCGATAGAAAAAATAACACCGTTTCTAATAGATACTGACACCCGTTAACCCATCGATGATAGCTATAAAATGATAAATCCCCACCTAATCGAGAACTGACTGACTATTACCTCCTGCAAGTTTTATTATGAGTTATACTTGTTGATTTGGCTGTTGATAATGCAACTGCTTCGGCTATCGTAGCAGAAGTAGTGCTGACAAATTTCATGAAGAAAATTTGTTTTCGTGCTACTCAAGGAAATTTAACAAAATCTTCAACCCGGAAAAGGACCAGACACATGTCATTTCAATTAGTTTGTAAAACAGTATCATTCTACACAAGGTACTTTTTTTTAAGAAACTAACTAACAAACTAACGGACCTCCTCCAACCCCAACCCCCAACAGACACACACATCCTTCACACGCAAAGTTAAATCGCCTCTCACGAAGAATTGTGATCGCCTAGAATAACGACTCCCGTCATTTTATTTTGTTAAATATACTCCGGCCATTAGTTTTTAAAGAAAAATACCTAGAGTAGAATAATACATGTACTTATTTACATGCTAATCAAACTGACATGTGTTTGTTTCTTTTCTGGGTTGAAAATTCGTCAAATTTCCTTGAGTAGCACGAAAACAAATTTTCGTCAAGAAATTTGTAAGCACTACTACTGCTACGATAGCAGCAGCTGCAGTAGCAACAACAACATCAACAAGTATTACCAATAATAAAACTTGCAGTAGTTAATAATCAGTTAGTGGCCGATTAGGTGGGGATTAATATTTTAAACCTATCAGCGATCGGGTTAACGGTTGTCAGTATGTTATAGAAACTTAGTCATTTTTCCTATAGAATAATGACAGGGGGTCGTTATTCTATAGGTTCCCCATAGAATAACGACCCCCCGGTCATTATTCTTTAAAGAATACTGACCCCCTACCCCGTCATAATATTATGACTCCGCGGTCATAACATTATAATATTTAAACATCCCACTCACCGACCCCCCCCCCCCCCCCCCCCCCCCACACACACATCCTTCCCAACAACATTAACAAGTATTACCAATAATAAAACTTGCAGTAGGTAATAATCAGTTAGTGGTCGATTAGGTGGGGATTAATATTTTATGGTTATCATCGAGGGGGTTACTGGGAGTCAGTATATTTTAGAACGGGGTAATTTTTCATCGAATAAGGACAGGGGGTCGTTATTCTATGAGTTCCCTATAGAATGACGACCATCCATTGAGAACCAGTTAATCACTGGCCTTGAGTATGTAGCATTGGGCACTGACGATCTCTACCAGATTTATTCGAATGATGATATTTGTTTGACCTTGACCTTTTTACAACAAGCTCAAATTTTCTTTACATTAGAAAATGTCATAACATGTTTTTGAATACTTTGGTATAGCCAATTAACTAAATGAGTATTTGAAGAATTTTAGTATCAGAGGTCAAGGTCATTCTTTGATCGTATTTCAACAGCTTCAGACAGCTCTGTTAAACAAAACGACTGAGCCGATTGAAGCAAAGTGTCACATGGAACCTCCATGAGACAGGGAAACAGCAGTTTGCTTGAACGGTCCTGGTCACATGACCGAGATGTTTGTTATGCCCATGTGTTAGACACCTTTAAAATTCATCTTCTCCCAAACATCTAATGATATTGAAAATATAATATCCAGCATTTTGGGGTTCATATAGTATCAGAAACAATAAAGAAAATGATCAGACGCGCATTTCTGCTGCGTCTGACCTTGGTCTGCACATTTGCCTCTGTCCCTTTTTAAGGACGCTATGTTTAAATGGGTTAATGAAATCGGATAAGCCAAAGGTGCGCAGTATACGCGGAATGACTTTATTTTTCTTTCTTTAATTTATTTTGTTTATTATTTTGTATGGGGTGGGTGTGGGGAAGTGGGTTGTGAGACGGGGTGACGTTCTTTTTTCACGAATTGCCATTTAACTTCGCGTAGAGGGGTAATAATATGATGACTGGTGGGGGTGGAGTCACTTTTTTAAGGATATTGACCGAGGGTCGTTATTCTATGGGGGTCACAATTCTTCGTGAGGGGTCGATTTACTTCGTGTGTGGGGGTCATAATATTATGACCGGGGAGTCATAATATTATGACCGGGGAGTCACTATTCTTTAAAGAATAATGACCGGGGGGTCGTTATTCTATGGGGGTCAGATTACTTCGTTACACCGGTACTGGGGGAAATAAGCTAAGAACATACAAGCTGTTCGAACAATGTTTTCAAGCTGAAAATTATTGTAAAATTATTATGTCATCATGTCACATTTCGGCAGTTGCTGAATTTCGTTTTGGGGTTGCACCTTTACGTCCTGAGACAGGGAGGTATGAAGGTCTGACCGTTGACGAACGTATAGGTCCTTTTTGCCGAATCGATGTAGAAGACGAAATGCGTGTACTTTTGAACTGTGATATCGATGACTCTTGGGTCTGAGCTCTTTGACAAGGCAGTGAGAGTGAGAGTGAACTATAATTTTAATTTGTTAAGTAAGGAATTTTTATTTTCCAACTATGAAAAGATACGGTATAGTGCCAAAGCCTGCTGGTGAATTTTGCAAAGGCGTTTAGCTTTATTATACAGGTAACATCATTAAATGGTGTAACAGTAGCCATCGTCATGTTCATAATTGAGCCGCGACGCGAGAAAACAAACAATGTGGTTGTGCGCCCAGCGCAGACTCAGATCAGCCTGGGCATCTGCCCAGTCTGATCAGACCCTTTGCTAAGCGCTTAGAGGATAGCCAAGGGACTAAGCTACCTTCAAGCGGACAGCGAAGACTCTGATCAGACTGGGCGGATGCCCAGGCTGATCTGAGTTTGCGCTGGACGCACGACCACATTGTTGGTTTTCTCGTGTCGCGGCTCATATCATCTTTCTGATTATTTTATAGGAACTAAATATTACAATTTATCCATTTTATATGTCTTAAAGCACAAACTGTAGTTATTGTATTCTAAATTCGCCTAATTATAAATGAAAATACAGTTTGTGATATCGTATATATTTTGCTATATAGTATGCAATGGCATGTCGTATTTTAGTTTCCGCGTATAGATTTCTGCATTTGTATGGTGTTCTAAACACTGTGATTTGCACTCGTTTGCTGCTACATGCTCCCTGTACCAAGTTCTCCAGCTTCAACTGTATTCTTTGTGTGTGTGTGTGTGTGTGTGTGTGTGTGTGTGTGTGTGTTCATCCAAGGTATCAATAGTCTTTCATAGCCCTACAAGCGCGGCTTGCATATAGATCTCTGTTTATATGAATTTTGCCTTCTATGTATATGTGAGGTGAGACTTTAATAAAATTATCTTATCTTATCCATTATTGCTCTTACCTGGAGAATAAGAAATGGCTTGTCCCGTAGATAACAAACACCCGAGTCAGGCTGTATCACTGATGATTGTTCAGGCCATTCAAATATATGCACATTATGCTGTCGGATAAGTGGTTTTCGCCACCGTGACATCCCTGTTCCAATTTATTCATACAATACGCAATAACTTCAACTCTGATGTATCTTGAAAAGCTAAGAATTCTTCACTTTTCATTATGCCTTTTTTGGAACTAAAACAAATGTCGAAGGGCTAAGAACTTCATCATGTGTTATTGTCAAGCGAATATTTTCCTCCATTGTATTTTGAGAGAAGCGTCGACAACACGTGAATGCTGATTTATGACAGCATTTTCAAGAAATCACACTTTATACAGTAACAAAAGCTTACTCCTTTTTTATCTCCATGAACGTGGAACTATAAGTAACAGTTAGTAATTCCTTCATTCCAACCATTTTTAAACTGTTATTACATTCGACATTGAATCAGTTTCAACAATTTATCAAGCAAGTGTGAAGTAAAATTTGTACTTAATAATCAAAATATTATGGTAGCTATTATAGTGTGTCCAACTTAGGGATTAGCTTACACTTATGTAGACAAGGGATAAACACTGTCGTTTGAAGTTTATTTAATAGGTCAAAATCTTTCAAAATATATCATCTTTAAGGTTAAATCAATAATAAAATTTAAAATGTTCCCCGGACCAAATTATAAATTCCAAACCAATGAACAGATTAGGCCATTTCTTTTTCAATTATTCCGCGGACTTTTCACAATAGCAGCGCATTTGTGTCCGCAATAATAATAATAATAACATTATTATTCAGTTCGTCAGGTTTTTGACTCAGGGTGCTTTATAATTTTTATTGCAAAATGAGAATGTTCCCTAATTATTTTTCGGTTTTCGGGCTGAGGGCGCTTATTGTTACAAAGAACCCACACTTCTAACATTCCGTGAACAGCGCGGCCTGCAGACAAACTGCATAGCCATTTTATTTCAAAATCGGCATGCTGAAGGTGCGAAACCCAAACTACCAGGTGGGACGCAAACCCTCGAAAAGCGGTGATTGTATTTACAACGGTGGATCCTTCCACATAACAATAGGCCCAAAGGTTCTTGACGAAATTTTCCTTTATTCGCAGATGTATTTAGAGGCCATGACAATACTAAAATGATTCCACATATAAATTTCTTTGCTAACTAGTATTAAGAAGGCTTTCTCAACAAAATTCAGGACCAAAACTGCACGAAATGCTAAAATTTTCATCGTCAAAATACAATACTCTATCTTGATTCTACAGAAAACCTGAATCAGAACAAAACATAATTTACAGAAAGTTGGGCCTTTCTCCAATGCGCGCACCCATGCCATCGTAAACTTTATTTTTTCTTCTTTTAGCATGTGAAATTTCAAGTAATATCGTTTTGGAACATTTTAAAATTGCAAAATAAAAGATGGCACCTGTGGTTTAAATGCTCAAGAAACGGTCTTGCACGTGGTATGGGCACCAGCAATACGTGCCAGACAGCCACTCGTTAGACAGAAAATTAAGGTCGACAGCTTAACAAACCGTCAGCTCGGATTAATAAAAAATGAAGAAGAGAGAAAATACGGAGTTTAATGACTTGGTTGGTTAGTTGTTTTGGGTTTAACGACCCTTTGAGACAGTATTTCAGTCTATATCGGGCCGTCTCCCAAAGAGAGGGAGAAAGAAGAGAGAAATGATATTAGAGAGAAAAAATATCCAAACAACCCCCACCCGCACTTACTGCAAGCACAGTAAGCCCTTGCCCTACTACTATTCAAATAATTAGGACGCCCCGGCACTGGAAGTTACACGCAGCACCTTTGCAACACCCTACCATCCCCGAGTTTAATGAGCTAAAACAGACTAAAAATGGTAAAACGTACCCCACCCGACTTTTGGCCCGATTGGCACTCTACAAATTTGATGTTTTGCCACTCCAATTTGTGACAAAAATATCCTTTTAAACATTATTCATCTTTCAAAGTCATCTGTTTTCTGTCAAATAAGTTATTAGTCACTGTTGTGACGTTATCAATGATAATGACGTATATGACCTAGAGCTATAGGCAGCGCGGTGGCTCAGTGGTTGTGCACTTGACTCTGAAGCCAGAGGTCGTGGGTTCGAATCCCGCACGAGGAGAAATCTTCCTATGTCCGAACGCGTTTTTCTAGCATCATTTGCAGGGATGATGCTAACAAGTGTGCCGTCCTTCGGATCGGGACGTTAACTGGAGGCCCCCTGTGCAGGGAGAGTCATCCCCTGTGCAGGTTAAAGATCCCTACTATAGCTACATGGCTATATGAAGGCTTTCATTCTGCAACACCGGGGTGTACAAAAGTACACCGTCTGTGTCCCCTTCGGGGGTTAAGGCGTAAATGGAAGAAAGAAATGTAAACGGATTATACGTCGAACATGAAATTTACTACGTAGTAAGGAGTTTCTTTCTGATCGTTTTTTTGTCTAGTTTTCCAAAAAAATACAATCTAATTTTACTCAACAATTGTAGAAAACATATCGTTACTGAGAAAGAAACAAGCCAGGTGGGGATGATAGGAGGGTGTTGGTGACGAGGGTGTGTGTGTGTGTGGGGGGGTGGAATTTCGTCTTGAACGATGCCTGGAGTGATGTATAGGTCCCAAACATGACTTAAGCAGTCGTTGCTTTGACAGCGTCTTCTCTCTCTCTCCCTCTCTCTCTCTGCCCGATTCAACTGCCAAATTTTGGCTTCATTGTTGTTACACACACTGAGATTTACTAATTTGAATCTTTGCTGTGTGGTGAGACGGTAGCTTAGGGCTAACGCTTGCTCCATGCGGACAGCGAAGTCTCTGATCAGATTGGGTGGATGCCCAGGCTGATATGAGTGTTCGCTGGGCGCACATTTTAATTTGTAGGTTTGACAGTCCGACATTTTAATTTGTAGGTTTGGCTCTGTTGAATTTGCAAACAGCGTTTATTCAGAGGAGGCGCTCATTCTGGATTTACATTGTTTGTCCCATAATCTTTGGATTTTTTAATTATACAACTTTGATCAAACTTTCTAAAATTTCGCAGGCGTAAATTTTGTCGTCTGCTACGTTGGCACTTTTACAAATACAACAACTTGTACTTATGTGATATTCACACAGTTTTCCATATAGACATTTTTCACAATTATAAAAGCAATTTGCTGATGAACAAATTAGAATTGCAAAAGTCTGTTGGAATAAATTTCAATTTTCATAAAGACGGATAAAAGAGACAGATAAGTTATTAAACACAATACATTTAAAGTCCAAAACCTATTCACATGAAAACGGATGAAAGACCACACTGTAAAAATTTTCCGTAAATTTAACGGTAGAATAACTGGCAACCAGCTGCCAGTCCATTTCCCGTATTTTTCACGGGCGCCTGTAAAATTTGCAGGAATCATCAAGCAGAGTAGGAAAGAACAGAGCAGGTGTTATTTTGGTCATATAGGCCTTCAACACCATGAAGGTATTTTCGAGTACGGACTGTTAACATAGCACTAACATATCGTGATTTCCAAAAGTGATCTACAGGCAGACGCCTGCTAAAATATGGGAAATGGTCTGGCAGCTGGCTGCCAGTTATTCTACCGTAAAATCTACGAAAAAAATTTACAGTGCGTGTGCGAAAATCTGTTCACAGATGATTTATGCAATCAAGATAAACATTCATTAGATCGCGCGGATGCACGTGCCTTCGGGTACGTTTTACTAAAGGTGGCCATCATATTGTTGCCATTCATTTTCCATCAAGGATTTACATAAAATTGTCCATAATGGTATTCTTTATGCCGCATAAAAGTACACTTTAGTACTCCAGGAAATTATTGTCTAGCATACGAATTAGTTAAAATCTACAGCTTCTAAAATCATAAAAAAGAGCTAAAAGTCGTGTGACGAAACTGTGTTTAATTTTTTTTTTCAAAACGCAGTACATATACTGATTTGAATGCATATGAGCCGCGCCACGACAAAACCAAGAAAGTGGCATGTGCGCACAGCGAAGACTCAGCTCAGCTTTGGCATCCGACCAGTCTGATCAGACTCCTTGCTGTGCGCTTAAAGAGTAGCTAAGGGTCTAAGCTAGATCCATGAGGACACAGAAGACTGATCAGACTGGGCGGATGCCAAGGCTGATCTGAGTTTTCGGTGGGCGCACATGTCACTTTGTTGGTTATGTCGTGTCGCGGCTCATATGCAGTTGACTCTGGTTATCTCAGGTACTGATATTTCGTAGTATCTGCTTATGTAGACGAATATAGTTTGGACATGTTTCCTATTTTTCTTTACATTTTAAGACCTTTTACCTCAAACAACTGATATCTCAAAGTAAATTTTCTAGGACCAGATAATTTACTATGTAACACCAGCAGTTTGAGATGAACTTTGAGATATCGAGACTGACTGTATGTTGTCTGATTAGAGCTATAGTAGCTCGTAGTTACGCCCGAAGACGCGTCTATTTGTGCCTTTCCGCACAAGGAATGTGCCATCTTTTGTGGACAGATAATTTGCACCATGAAATGTATCATATGGGTTTTTTAATGTCCTTTCCATGGTGACTCTAATGATTAAAGGCAGCTGATGTTAAAGCAGCAGCATTTTATACAAGTATATGTGGGAGATATACACTCAACTATTTGCCTCAAAGGGCCATTTAAATCGCATATCGAACCCTGCTAAAGTAGGTGAAACAATAATCATCCATTTAATCATTTACGTCACGGGTGTCCTCTCTCACCGCTACCCTTCAATTGCTTTGTCAATGACATTGCCGAAAAGATTAAAGCAATAGGAAAAGGAATTCCAATTGATAATGGGGAAAACGTATGTATTTTACTTTACTTTGAAAGTGAAGCTGACCTTCAAGCTATGCTAGATGTATTATCTGTTTGGTGTGACAACAACGACATGTTAATTAACGTATCCAAAAGTAAGGTTGTGCACTTTAGGCCTATATCTGTACCACGCACAAATTTAAACTTTAACTGTAAATCGATGAGGCTGGATATGGTTGATAAATACGAATACCTAGGTCTGACTGAGACTGGATTGTTACAGCTAAGTCTGTCGCACAGTCGGCAAACAGGGCTAAATGCAAAAAGGTAAATAATGGGGAGCATGCCTTACAATGTTTTTTCAAAATTGTTCGACTCTATGGTTTGGTCGGTAGTAGTATATGGAGCGTTCGTGTGGGGCACTAAGAAATTTTCATGTATAGAAGCAATTCCGCTTGGAGCCCAAAGATATTTTCTAGATACAGGGTAATATACTCCGTCGGATGCTGTTGCGAGAGATATGGGATGGACGCCCCCATTTATTAAACAGTATAAATCAGTTTGTAATCAGTGGATTCGATACTTATGTATGCAAAACGACGGAGTCAACAAACGTTTTATCAACTATTGTAAAAGCGAGAGCGGCGCACGGTGTAGTAACTGGTATTTTAGGGTCTCAAAACATTTTAATCAACTGGAGTGTCAAGGTTTTGTCACTGATATGCCCATTTTCAGTAATCAACATGTGTTTCAATTGGTGTCTGATAAAATGATGAGTCAGTACACTGATGACTGGCATAGATTAATAAATAGTAGCAACAGTAGAGCCGGTACTGGGGGATATAAGCTAAGAACATACAAGCTGTTCGAACTATGTTTTCAAGCTGAAAATTATTGTAAAATTATTATGTCATCATGTCACCGATCGGCATTTGCTAACTTTCGTTGTGGGATTGCACCTACATGTCTTGAGACAGGGTGGTACGAAGGTCTGCCCGTTGACGAACGTGTAGGTCTTTTTGGCCGAATCGATGTTAAGGCAAAATGCATGTATTTTTGAACTGTGATATCGATGACTCTACTAGGTCTGAGCTCTTAGAGAAGTCAGTGAGAGTAACTTATAATTTTAAATTGTTAAGTGACGAGCAAAAACTTGTATTTTTATTTTCCAACCATGAAATGATACGGTATAGTGCCAAAGCCTGCTTGTTAATTTTGCAAAGGCGTTCAGCTTTGTTATACAGGTAAACACCATTTAATGGTGTTACAGTAGCCATCGTCATGTTCGTATCATTTATCTGAGTATTTTATAGCAACTAAACCTTACAATTTATCCATTTTATATGTCTTAAAGCACAAAATGTAGGTACTGTATTTTAAATTGGCTTTAATATAAATGTAAATACAGTCTGTGATACAGTATATATTTTGCTATATAGTATGCAATGGCATGTCGTATTTTAGTTTCCGCGTATAGGTTTGTGCATTTGTATGGTGTTCTAAACACTGTGATTTGCGCTCGGTTGGTATTTGATATCACGGTTGTGGAGACTGGGTCAGGGCGTGCTGTTTAGACATTGGTCTGCCACTGCTCCCTGTACCAAGTTCTCCTGCTACAACTGTAATCCTTTTGTGTGTGTGTTTATCCGAAGTTTTAATTGAATATTGCGTTTTAATAATACTGTATTGCCCTCGTAAAGTGACCTGGCAGGGTGGAGCTAGCGTTATGGATCAGTGCATTGTCAAACAGGTAATTCCTATTTTCGCTAAAAATCGGAAAAATATCCGTACGACTTCGTTAATCCTCGCCTTTCTTGTTATAAGTAATAATAGCATTTTAACCAAACCATGTACAAAGCGTATCTGTAGTGTATCTGTAGTCGGATTGCAAAGACACTCAGTGCTACGATCTATGACACTCAGTGCTACGATCTAGGGTTCAAATCTAGAATGAGAATAAACTTTTTTTTCTCTCATCTTTTTTTTATTTTCAAACTTTATTTTCATTTCATATTTATTTGTTTTTTATTCATAGTATAGGCTTTATATATATATATATATATATATATATATACTTAAACACATAGATACAAACAAGCATAGTGCTTATAGAGATCTTATCCTTATTTATCCATTTTTTTGTTTTAATCATTTGATTTAAGGAGAAAATACATTTCCAGTAATTTCTTTCGCTCGAGATAATTCAAAGGGTTAGAGTTCGATATGTCTGCATTTGTAGACACCCTGCAACTGAAAAGTGAATACCAAATCAGAAATTATTTATTCACTCGTCGTTTGCTCGTGTATGCATATCACTTTTCTCGAGTATAAAATACCATAATCTACCAAATGCCCTCGTGCATATTTCTGGGCATAATCAGACAAACAAAAACTCTGAAGACATTCCTTTTTTATTATGAGCATAAAGTATATGGAGTAATCAAAACAAACGGAAATTTCTGCCAGGTAAAATAATCATTTGTTACCTGAAAACTTAAAAAGAAAGAATAAAAAAACTTTATAATTTTAGGTATATTCGAACCTTGGACCCTTATAAGATACAAAAAAGGTTAGGCGCGTCTTGCAGAGGTCCAATACACCAACGAGACTTTACTCATTTGAGAGATATAGCTAACAGTTATAATTCATGCATGATACGCGATGATTAACGAATACTTACGAATATCTTTCCGATTGGTTACGAAAATGTTGCTTTACCTATTTCATTATGCATTGAACCAAATCGATAGCTCCGCCCTGCCAGGACACTTCACGTGGGCAATATATACATGTGTTTTATGTATCAATAGTCTCTCATAGGCCTACAAGGGCGGCTTGTATATAGACATCTGTATACATGAATTTAGCCTTTTATGTATATGTGAGGTGAGACTTTAATAAAAATATCTTATCTTATCTATACGTATATTGTTATAGCTTATGGAAACCCAGCTGATACAACTGTCAAATGTAGAAAATTGTAGTTGATCTGTTGATCTCGAGGTGCAAAATCTGGGAGCCAGGGTAAGTGGGGATAAGTGCAAATCAACATGACTTGCATATTTTTGCAGTTTGTGTATATAAATAGCAAATAGCTGCTCTTGCACAAATATTAACCGATCCAATAAATATGTATTTTTGAATACGTCATT
This sequence comes from Ctena decussata, assembly GCA_963989385.1. NCBI lineage: Eukaryota > Metazoa > Mollusca > Bivalvia > Lucinida > Lucinidae > Ctena > Ctena decussata. The sequence goes on along the minus strand of OZ022501.1, from coordinate 58,928,906 downwards.
AACATTCTCAGTACACTTATTGTAGAGCCCTATGCGAAGTATAAAGTACAATGGGTCACTAGCAAAGTTTAAATGAACCCCTTCGGGATTCACCTACTTTGCACGCGACCCAATGTAGTTTATACTTCAACAAACATCAGGAAAATGAATTTTTCTGCCTAACTTAAGTATATAGATATTCATATTCAAAACACGAACTTATGCTGATTATTGTATTGTTAAAATCATCCACACAGGGTTTAATCGATTCCGCCAATTTTCGCTTCCTGCAGAGACTGTCCGTCATATTTGGCTTCCGCCGAGACTGTCCGCGAACACTTGCTTCCTGCAGAGACTACTGTCCTCGAAAATTGGCTTCCTGCCGAGACTGTCCGCGTGACTCTGCTTCCTGCCGAGAGCCTCGGCAGGAAGCAGAATCACGCGGACAGTCTCTGCAGGAAGCCATTTATCATGTACAGAAGTCTCGGCAGGAAGCAAGAGTTCGCGGACAGTCTCGGCGGAAGCCAAATATGATGTACAGTCTCTGCAGGAAGCGAAAATTAGCGGAATCGATTATACCCTGTGATCCATTCGTCTATCGTCATTTCTCTATTCAAAGTCACCGTTCGGAGAATCTTGGGGGGAAAAGGAAGACGTTCATTAGAACTAGACGATTCCCATGCCCTAGGGTACTTTTTACAACAGGTGGCCTTCTATTTGATGGCCGGGCCGGGTAGCGCAATCGGTAGGGCACCTGACTAGTAAGTCAGAGGTCCTGGGTTCGAATCCCGGTCTGGCCACATACTTCCGTTTCTCCTTCCGCTAATTCCAGAAGGGCAGTTGTCAGTTACTGGCGAATGTATGTGCACTTAGTACTTGTTAACCGCTTATGCCCCAGTCACACACACACATTACGGATTGGCGGATAGTTGCGGACTTTAAATCCACACAATTTGTGGGCGTGGTCTCTCTCAATATCGAATCCGTATCGTATCCGTATGGTATCCGCAAGGTCCGCAGGATATACCACCAGATTTTGAAAAGTTTAAATATTCAGGCGCGGACGAGTTAACCATAACTATCCGTAACTGAAGGCATTTATCCGCATTTATCCGCATCTAATCCGTATCTTTTCCGTATCTCGACCTATCGTTCCGCGGTCCACCCGAAATTTGTGGACAAATACGGTTTCATGCGGATTGTTACGGTTAGTTACGGGTCTCGTTCTGCGTATTGTTACGGATTAATGCCCCAGTCAGATTAGCTGTTCGCAATTATCCTCACCAATACGCATCTATCAGTATTGAAGTGTAAGTTATCCGTATAGAAACGTATCTGAAGGTAAAAGTCCGTAAAAAAACTCCGAACGAGACCCGTATCTAACCGTAATTGAAGGTAACAATCTGCGCGAAACCGTATCAGTCCACAACTGGGGGTTGGGCTGCGGAATGATAGGTTTATATACGGATTAGATACGGATAAGTTACGGATTAGATACGGATTATATATGGATAAATGCGAATGAATGCCTTCAATTACCTTTTGTTACGGATCAATACGGTTTACTCATCCGCGCCTGAATTTTGAAAATTTTCAAAATTTGGAATCGGATCCTGCGGACCTTACGGATACGATACGGACAGTTACAGACTCTGCGCATGCGATACGGACCTTTACGAATAACACCGGACAGATACGGATGGGCCATCCGCAGATGCGATACGGACTATTACGAATAAAATCGGACATATACGAACGGGCCATCCGTAGCATCAACAACATCTTTCCGCATCTAGAAGTAACAGAAGGTAATGGATGGTAAGTAGTACGTATACATTCGTATCATCTCTCATCGTATTGATTCAAAGGGAAAATATCTGACCGCAGACATCCGCATTTATCCTTAATCATACGCATCTATAGGTAACTGTATCCGTAAATTAATCAAGAAAATAAGCCACGCCCACAAATTCTGCGGATTACTGTGGATTTTTATCCACAACTATCCGCCCAGTCCGTAATTTGTGTGTGTGACTGGGGCATTAGGAGGTCTAAGCCTGCCCAGGAATAGTGTGGTTAGGTTAACTGACCGTCCCGACATGACCTTAGTTGTTTACCGTGGACGTTAAGCATCAAATCAACCAACCAAATCTATTTGATGCCATAAAGTTACATAATACCGTCAATAATGGTGTCGTTATGCCACGTACAAGAGCATTTTAGTACGAAAGGAAATTATTGCCTAGCATACGAAGTTATTTACAGCGTCTAAAATCATAGAAAAGAGCTAAAAGTCGAGTGAAGAAACTGGGTTTATTGTTTTCAAAACGCAGCACTTATCACAGGGTATAATCGATTCTGCCAATTTTCGCTTCCTGCAGAGACTGTCCGTCATATTTGGCTTCCGCCGAGACAGTCCGCGAACTCTTGCTTCCTGCAGGGACTACTGTCCTCGAATAATGGCTTCCTGCCGAGACTGTCCGCGTTACTCTGCTTCCTGCCGAGAGCCTCGGCAGGAAGCAGAATCACGCGGACAGTCTCTGCAGGAAGCCATTTATCATGTACAGTAGTCTCGGCAGGAAGCAAGAGTTCGTGGACAGTCTCGGCGGAAGCCAAATATGATGTACAGTCTCTGCAGGAAGCGAAAATTAGCGGAATCGATTATACCCTGTGATATACTGATTTAAATGCATTATGTAGTTGACTTTCGTTATCTCAGGCTCTGATATTTCGTAGTATCTGCTTATGTAGAAGAATATAGTATGGACATGTATCCTATTTCCATTTCATGGCCTGTAACCCCCAACAAATTACATCTCAGAATTTTTCTTAGACGATAAAATTTACTTTGAGATACCTGTAGTTTGAAATGAACTTTGAGATATCGAGAACTGACTGTAAGCGGTCTGATTTGAGTTAGAGTAGTTCGCAGTTACGCCCGAAGTTGCGTTTTCTTGTGCCTTTACCAAGAGCGTCGCTACCTATACGGCAAATACGCAAGTGCGTATTGAAATTTTGTCAAAATTGACAAAATTTCAAAACGCACCTGCATATTTGCATGCTGAAAATTTATAAATTAGGCAAGACTTCAATACCAATTACCAGAGTGGCTGAAATACTAGCTTTCCCTTCAAGAAGTAGAGAATAAAACATGGTTGTGCGTATTATGAAATTGCCCCTAGTTACGCCCCTGTTTACGCGAATTTTTTGGGTCAGTTTCCTCCCTGAAACGTTCGATATGGGGTTTTAATGTCCTTTCTAGGGTAGGGCAACTGATGTTAAAGCACCGCATTATATACAACTCTATGTGGGAGATATACATGTACATTGAACTATCGTGACTATTGCCTAAAAAGGTTCATTTAAATCATCGAAGCTTGCTAAAGTAAGACAGTGAAAAATAAATCATCGATTATTGCCCTGACCTGGAGAATAAGAAATGGACTTTCCCGTAGATAACAAACACCCGAAGCAGACTGTATCGGGAGATATACACTTAACTATTTGCCTCAAAGGGCCGTTTAAATCGCACATCGAACCCTGTTAAAGTAGGTGAAACAAAAATCATCGATTAATTGGGGGGGGGGGGGGGGGGGGGGGGGCGGGTCTGGTGGTGCGATGGTGCTGCATGTAGCTTCCAGTGCCGGGGCGTCCTACTGATTTGGATAATAGTAGGAGAAGGCCTACTGTGCGTACAGTAGGTGCGGAGGGGGGGGGGGGGTTGTTTGGACATTTTTCTCTCGTCTATCATTTCTCTTCTTTCTCCCTCTCTCTGGAAAACGGCCCGATATAGACTGAAATACTGTCTCAAAGGGCCGTTAAACCGAAAACAACCAACCAACCAACATCATCGGTAATTGCACTTACCTGGACAATAAGAAATGGACTGTCCCGTAGATAACAAACACCCGAATCAGACTGTACGATTGATGATTGTGAAGGCCATTCAAATAAATGCACATTTTGCTGTCGGATAAGTGGTTTTCGCCACCGTGACATTCCTGTTCCTATTTATTTATACAATACGAAATAACTCCAACCCTAATGCATCTAGAAAAGCTAAGAATTCTTTACTTTTCTGGTGTTTTTAGTTTAGAACTAAAACAAATGTCAAAGGGCGAAGACTTAATATTGGCAAGCGAATATCTTCGTCCATTATAATGTTAAGCGAAGCGTCGATTTCTGAATTCTGATTTATGACACCATATTTTTAAGAAATCACACTATATAAAGCAAGGGCGTAGCTACCTATACGGCAAATACGCAAGTGCGTATTGAAATTTTGTCAAAATTGACAAAATTTCAAAACGCACCTGCATATTTGCATGCTGAACTTTTATAAATTAGACGAGATTTCAATACCAAATACCAAAGTGGCTGAAATACTAGCTTTCCTTTCAAGAAGTAGAGCATAAAACATGGTAGTGCGTATCATGAAATTGCCCCTAGTTACGCCCCTGTAAAGTAACTCAAATTTACTCCTTTTGTATCTCCATGATCGTGAAACTATAAGTAACAGTTAGTAATTCCTTCATTCCAACAATTTTTAAACTTTTAAAGTCTTTAAAATTCGACATTGAATCAGTTTCAACAATTTATCAAGTGTGAAGTAAAATTTATACTTAATAATCGAAATATTATGGTAGCTATTATAGTGTGTCCAACTTAGGGATTAGCTTACACATTGGATAAACACTCTCGTTTTAAGGTTAATTTAATAGGTCAAAATATATCATCTTTAAGGTTAAATCAATAATAAAACAAAAAAAACAAAAATGTTCCCCAGAGCAGACTCCAAACCAATGAACAGAATGGGCCATTTTTCCATTATTCCGCGGGCCTTTCACAATAGCAGCGCATTTCGGTCTGCAAAAAAAATAATAATAAAAAAAAATAATATTAATAGTAATAATAAACAATTCGTCAGGTATCACAAAATTACAATGTTCCCTAATTATTTTTGGGATGAGGGCGCCTTTTGTTCGAAATACAGACAAAAAGAACCCACACTTCTAAAATTCCGTGAACAGCGCGGCCTGCAACAAACAGCATAGCCATTTTATTTCAAAATCCGCGTGCTAATAGAACAAAACCCAAACTACGGACTTTAAGGGGAGTGATTACTTTCGGAGGGGAAGCAGTTCTGCGCATTTTTTAATTGAACCGCGAACACTCTGATCAGACTGGGCAGTTGCCCAGGCTAATATGGGTCTTTGCTGGGCGCATATGCCACATCTTAGCGGCTCTGTCGTGTCGCAGCTCACTTGTAGACCGTTTTGAAAGATTCCGGCGCAGAAAGTGACAAAAGTTTTCTCCCTTTGAAAGAATGTCTGGACGACATAGAAGTGTACCATATACCTAAACTGGGCAACATGCTCAGAACAAATGATCCGCGACACGAGAAAACAAACAAAGTGACAGTGCGTCATGTAAACTGGTCCCAAGTTGTCAATATTTATGACAACTGGTCAGATATAGTCCTTCGTGGGCTGTGATTGGTCCGCCAATCATATGCCGTATAACAAATCGAGTCCTTTCGGGTTTTCTCGAGCCGATGTTACACGGTTTACCGTTACGTCACCTGGCCATGTGATTCGCTAGATTGGTCCATTCAAAACTGTATCGGATCTACGTCATGACGCGACATGGTTACTCTTCAATGACCTGACAGCGTGGTTATGTTTTAAAAAATATTTTTGTCATAGAAAACATTACATGCATAATAATATCAATTGTAAATATTTAAATCAGACCCAAGCAAAATTCCTGATGTTACAGCTACAAAAACTAAATATCGCATGAATCTCGCTAGATCTCACGGTCAGATTTTTTACCGTTTGGATTAGAGATTACCTGTCCATATATGCATAGTTATAAGGGGAGAGAACCAGTCTATGCGTCATGCGACGCCCCAGTTCAGCCTGGACATCCGCCCAGCCTGGTCAGATTTTGCTGTGCGCAAAGGGTAGCTTCGGGTCTAAGCTAGCTTCATGCGAACAGCAAAGACTTATTCTTGACGGATGCACAGGCTGGGCTGAGTCTTCGCTTGGCGCACATGCCACTATGTCGGTTTTCTTGTGTCGCGGCTCAAATTTAATGTGGGATTCAATTTGAACATATTTAAGGTCACTCTCTCCAAGTTGTATCATTTCTTGGACAGACACACGACGCATAGTGCGTGCAACTATGGTTACGTACCGCTGAGCCACTTGGGGAACGTCGTTGGGAGAATTGCACTGAACTGAAGTTGTATCATTTCATATTAGACAGTTCTGCAAGCGATTCACTACACTTTCTTTATTCTAAACAGCTGCATAGAAAGCGTTTGAAAATTGGATGTGTCGTTTAAACTGGCATCATAATTTTGTTTTATACAATCTGCTTGACGCGGCCTTGCTTTGTTTGTAATTAAATACTAAACCGGAAACCAGAAAATAATCGCTTTTTGTAGTATATTGTCATCAAAAGGGAAAGCATAACCGCTGTTTTAGATGATATTTCAGCTAACAGTTCACGCTAACGTGACGTTTCTTATTGGTTCTAAATTAGTTTCGTCGGACCTTATTTTAAGAACGTTTTGCATGCGTTATTTTTCGATAATAATCCTTTTAACCTGCATAAGACATTTTGACAAAAACCTGTTTTAATACAGCTACAGAAATTAATCTCAAACCCAGGGCTGGTCATGCTCATGGTAGAGTCTGTGTTATGCGTTTAAAGGGTAGCTAACACTCTAAGCTACCTCCATGCCGATAGCGAATGCGTCTGATCAGATCAGGCGGATGCCCAGGCTGACCTGAGACTTCGCTGGGCGTACGTGCACTTATGTCGCGGCTCATTTAATTGTTTGCAAAAGTCATCAACTGAGTAGGTGCTGCCGGTCGGAAGGTGTGAAACACATTCGGTCACACGTCTTGTCAAAACAATGCAATTTCAAAATATATACCTGCTAATGGCAATAAGGGTCAGAAATGGATATTTAATCCGAACGTCATTGTTATAATTATTTTTGTATGAAACAATAATTTGAGCTGCGTCGCAACAAAATCAATGCAGTGCCATAGCGCCCTGCCAAGACTCAGATCAGCCTTGGCACCGCCCAGACTAATCAGAATCTAAGCTGTGCGCGTACATGACAGGCAATGGTCTAAGCTACCTCTATACGGACAGCGAAGACCCAGATCAGATGGGCGAATGCTCACGCTATTCTGAGTGTTCGCAGGGCGCACATGCAAATTTGTTTGTTTTTGTCATGGTACGGCTCATTTGTTTATTTATTCAAACATAAAAAGTCAGACTAATTTTAAATTTTTATCTTTAATGTTTCAAATAGCGCAGCTTAGTTACATGCCGAAAGAAACAATTTGCTGTTGAGTAGTGGTCTAACGTCCGTGTAAACAAAATTTCAGTCATGTCTAGATGTTGCCTCTGAATTTGTAGGACTACACGTATTGCTCGACCTGCGATAATTGACACCCAGGTCTAGCAGCTCTGCCGCTGAAGCACCAGGCAGCCTATCTATTTCGCGAGCCCCGATGGGCGGGGCAAAAAAAAAAAAAAAAAAAAAAAAAACCCGAGAAAAACTATGTTGGTGGCTGGGTATCTGTAACAGGCTTAATCTTTCCATAAAGATGAGACCGTCAAAGGGATCGAAATATCATAATTTTATTATTATAAGTATCATTGCTTTATGTTTTTGTTGTCAGAAACTAAGACAAACCGCTGTCAAAACTGTCAAATTATCATATTTATTTTCTCGCCAATAATTTGACCTAATATCAGAGAGAGGGGAAAAAGAGACTTATAACAACGAAAAGGAGCAACTAAAAAAGTAAATTGATTTGATCTGAGAAAAATAAACTGTAAATCAACATTGTTAAAACTTTAAAAATGTTTCCATCCAGCTCCTTCGTATTGTTATTATGCTGATAAATATTAAACACAGTGATGACAAAACCGGCTCCAGAGAAGTTCAACACCTGTACAGATCCTGGGATAAGATAAGATAAGATAAGATAATTTTATTAACGTCTCACCAATTTTACATGTACATAAACACAGTTAAAAAATCGATATAAGATGAAAATTGCGACTCAATATTGAGCTATGAGAGACGGGATATGGACATCGATATGACATTCCTAGTAACGATTAATGTATATCGCTCCCCGGGTCTAAGGGAAATAACTGCATTCACATTAATACTCTCTCCAGGTAACAGTTAACCGATTACACTACTTAGCGCGCATTGAAGACATATGTTCCAGATGAAATAATCTGCAATAAAGTTTTTTTTTTTTTTTCAAAACGTTTAAAAAGTACTAAAATTGTTTAATAAATCCGTATTACGTAAATCCGTAGTACGTAAATTATGTGTAATTGAAATGTAGTACGAAATATATGTTTAATACTGAAATAGACCGTTATCTATATCGTCGACAGTTATATCTGCCTAGGGGTATTTCTAACAGAACATCTGGATTTTGGATTTCGAGTTAACCGCAAAGTCTGTAGCTCAAAGCGCAAGTCGAGCGTTAGGGCTCTTGATAGCCAAGTATAAGTTAGCCGGCGGTTTGCCTTATAATGTATACACAAAACTGAACGAATCGGTTTTTGTCCGGTTATTGATTATAGTGCTAGCGTTTGGGGATTTAAATGATATTCTTGCATAAATGCTGTACAGAACAGGGCCATGCGAGTCTTCTTTGGTGTCGGTAAATATACACCCATCACTGCTTTGCATGGAGAATTAGGGTGGGAACCGTGTATATCAAGACAGTGGTCTTGCATTGGTCGCCATGTTGTTAGAATGTCATGTACAAACAGTAGTAGGCTGAACAAACGTATAGCACTATGGGCGTCCGCTAATGTATCTCAGCGATGTAGGAACTGGTTTTTCGTTTTTAATAAACTATGCACGGAGCTAAACTTACACTTTGATGTAAATATTAGCCGTCCCATTAGTAAGATACTGGTCAATAACTTGCATAGTGCGATTCTACAGGAATATAAAGCCAAATGGTTTACCAGTATAAACAGTAAAGCTGGTCCCTCGGGCAGGGGCAATAACAAGTTGCGAACTTATTGTTAGCTTAAGTGTATGTATATGAGGTTGAAGAGTATTGCAAGATGATTTTACCTTTAAGACATCTTGCAGCGTTTGCTAAATATCACTGCGGCGTAGTCCCTCTGCGGAGAGAAACTGGCCGGTTCGAAAATAAACCTTTAGAGGAACGTAAATCTCCTTTTTGTAACGTGATAGAAAGCGAATCGCATGTACTTTTGGACTGTAGTTAAACACCGATCTTAGATCAGAATTATTTATAAAAGCTCATGTCGTAAATGAGGAGTTTATATTTCTTTCCACTGATGATAAGTTAGTATTCCTGTTTTCCAACCATTAACATGATAAGACTGTGTGCCAAAACCTGTTTAAGTATTCCCCAAATGGAGAGCTCTTTACCTTTGTAAGTAATATATCTCCTTTTAATTTTAAAATTTTGTAGGTATGTGTGTTTTAAAGACTGAATGGCTTCGGCTAATCATAATCCTTTTATGTTGATTGTTGTTTCTTTTAACCATTGCTGGAGTGTTAATAGAACCAATATTTTGCATTAGGTGCATGATTTTTTTAGATTAGCAGAAACCAGTTTTATATTGTTGTATCATAAATGTGCTCTATTTTATGTTTTATATGTTGTGATGTGTAATGTATGTATAGTTTTAGTCTCTTATAACTCTCTTAAGAGTGGCAATGTACATTGTATTTCTTAATATTTTAATTTGCTAGTCTTATGTATGTACATTGATGAGACTCAAATAAAGATTAATACTATATCACTTAAACGCACACTTTAGGGTAACAACAGAAAATATCCAAGATTATGTCCTGATCCATGACACGAGGTATTAATCTTCTCATTTTCATTTTAAACGTTTTGATAATTTTCATATCACGGTTCTGACCAGATCTTTTGTTCGTAATCGCAGTTTTGTATTTCATGTAACCATGGTAACCATAAAATCCTTTTATTATTTTTTTTTTCAATAAGCTCGTAGTTTGTTTTGATTTCAAAAGTCTTTATCTAACGTTTCCAATCTTATGACATTGATAACAAAAGTACCGCCAATATTTAGCGCCAGATTTTGAAAAGAGAAACAGAGACTTGGACTGTGAAAGGCTCTTGTAATAGTCTCTACCGATTTCTTTGCAGTAATAATGCTCCGATATGTACGAAGTTGAAAAAAATGAAATATTTTATCATTAGGTATCGCTGCAAAGCTTTTTACTACAACTTTATCATTGTAAAAGATCGTGATCAGCCAATTTAAAACAAACAAGGAAAATCTTTCTAAAAAAAGATAATCGGCGCAGATTAAATGGAAGGAAATTTTGTAATATGTCTCCAGGCGAAGAGTTGACAATAACTTTCATGAATATGACTCAAGTGAGCTATGTCGGTAGGCACCCGCAACCGTAATTTTGACACTGGGTAGCGACAATGACCTGTCTCAAGACTGAGCTGTCCAATTTGGAATTCCAAAATGGACCGCGGTCAATCTTGAGATTGACCTGATTCCAAAACAGTTACCAACATGATACAATGTTGTTTTTTTGTTTGTATATTAAACCGAAAGTAGCGAAGTAGATCTACACTGAAACAAGAGGGTCATGGGGCTCTGAATCACTCTCCTGAGTAAAAAGGTCAAATGTCAAACTAGGCTCATCATCTGAACAATGGCAGTTTGTGAAACGGTCAAAATATAAGAGACATTGGTTGAAGGTAAAAGTATGACCTTGAGCGCTATTGCTAAAAATGTTCTTTTACTCATTTATTTGACTGTATTTATCAACTTTAGCACCAAAATTTTCAACAAGCTCCATGAGCTCTTATATTAAAGCAGTTTCCCATAAAAAAAGCACCCGAAACAAGATTGACCTTGCCATAAAAATGACAAAGTCAACAGATTCTCATCTTTGATCTGGTGGTAAAACGGTCAAAGTCATCAACCCAAGATCATCATTTAAACAATCTTGGTATTACTCGAGTACACAGTGCTACATTCAAAGTTCAAGGACTTTGGTCAACTGGTTCAGGAGAAGAAGATTTTAAACTGTTTTACTGTATATGGGCTGGTGGCAATGTTGGTCATGTGATATGGACCAAATGAACAACTTTTTGTTCCGTCTGCTCCTGAAGGCTATATACAAAATCTAGTTATAATTGCCTGTGTTTATGTAGAGATGTTTGAGTCCTAGGTCAAAGGTCGAAATTTGACCTTGACCCCTCGTACTTATAAATCTTCATGTACTGATTAAAATGACTATATATACCAGTTTTTCGGCCAAAATCTTTAAAAGTTTCCACGAAATCTTATGTTCTAGCGTTTTCCCATATTCGCGCTTGCTGTAAAAATAGATGAAAGTCAACCCAAGGTCATCATATGAACAGTCTTGGTAGTACCAGATGCTACATTCAAGTTTCAAGGCCATCAGTCAAGTGAATCTGGAGAAGAATAAATTTTGAAGCTTTTTTACCATACATGGGCATGTTGGCCATGTTGGTCATGTGGCCAGGACCGTTTGACGAAATTTGTCTTTCCCTAAGCCCCTGGAGGCTCTATATGAAATTTCGCTACAATTTGCCCAGTGGCTTTTGAGCAGATGTCATGAAATTGTCAAAATATGCGAGGCCTTGGTCAAAAGGTCAAAGAATGACCTTTTTGACCACTTGTACTCGTAAATCTTCATGTACTTATTTAAATGACTGTATACACCATTTTTTTAGGCAAAAATCTTCAAAATTTTCCATAAAATCTTATGTTATAGCATTTTTCCATAGTTAACCTTGCCGCAAAAAAGTCAAGTTCAACCTAAAGTCATCGTTTAAGCAATCTTGGTAATACCCAGGTACCTGATGCAACATGCCAAATTTCAAGGCAATCGATCAATTTGTTCTGGAGAAATAGATTTTTGAAGCGTTTTACCTTATTTGGGCGTGGGGGCCATGTTGGTCATGTGAATGGACCGTATGAACAAATTTTTCATTCCATCAACCCCTGAAGACTCAAAACGAAATTTTATTACCATTGGCCCAGTGGCGTTTTAGGAGATGTTTGAAACTGTAGAAATATGAGAGTCCTGGGTCAAAGGTCAAATAATGACCTTGCCCTTTTCTACTCATAAATCTTCATGTACTCATAAAGATGATTATATATACCAATTTTACAGTTTTCAAGATATCCTATGTTCTAGCATTTTTCCATATAAAAGCACCAGAAAGCCAAATTGACCTTACCGTAAAAAGGTCAAAGTCAACCTGAGGTCATAATTTGAACAATCTTGGTAGTACTCAGATACATAATGCTACGTACCAAGTTTCAAGACCATAGGCCTATTGGTGTAATAGAAAAAGAGTTTTTAAGGTTTTTAGCATATACGGGCGTGGCGGCAATGTTGGTCATGTGACCAAGACCATTTGAACAATATTTCGTTCTAAAAGCCCTAGAGCCTATATATGAAATTTGGTTACAATCGGCCTAGTGGTTTCAGAGGAGAAGTCGTTTGAAATTGTGGATGCACGACGGACGGACGGACGGCGGACAACGGGGCCTGTCTATACTATAAGCTCCTCCGGAGCCGCTGGCCCAGGTTGAATATCGGCGTCTGTTGTTGATAAAATTTCCATTATAAATTTACAAATAAGAGAAACATTTTGAATGAACATCTGACATAGTGCTAGTATTCATGCAGTGCAGTACAACGGAAAACAAGTAGCCCAAGGGCAACGACCGCTCACCTGAAATCTAAAATGTAGCTTCCAGCTGAGGTAAGCTAATAAACAGGTTGCAAATCTATAGGATTCGATGATCCCATTGGGTGTGGTAAGTTTGGACCCCAGGGGCTTGATTGGCAGGATTTATGTAGAGGACCACTATACATTGCTACATACTAAATACATAAGCTCTTGGCCTTATGGTTTCATAGAAGAAGATTTTAAAGGTTCTTTAGATATATAGCTCTATATAAAAAACGACCCCCTGGAGTGTGGCTAGTTTGGACCTCATTGCTTGATTGGCAGAATTTATGCAGGGGAATCATCAGACATTGCTGCATACTAAATATGTAAGCTCTGAGTCTCATGGTTTCAGAGAAGATTTTCGAAGTCCTTCCCATTATAAGTCTATGGGACCAGCAAAGCCAATTTGGACCTCAGGGGGCATGGTTGACAGGATTTAAGTTGGAGACCACTAAACGTCGCTACATACTAAAGAAGTTAGCTCTGGGCCTCATGGTTTAAAAGAAGAAGATCTTTTAAGATTTTCCTATTGTAAGTCAATGGGAACTAATGACCCCGGGGCGAGGCCAATTTGGACACAAGGGGCATGGTTGTCAGGATTTATGTAGGGGACCACTAGACATTGCTACATGCTAAATGTAAAAGCTCTGGACCTCGTGGTTTCAGAGAAGACGATTTTTTTAAGATTTTCCAAATGTAAGTCTATGGGAGCTAATGACTCCCGGCGCGTGGCCAATTTGGACCCCAGGGGCATGGATGGCAGGATTTATGTAGGGGACCACAAGACATTGCTACTTGCTACATATATAATCTCTGGACCTTATGGTTACAGAGAAGAAGATTAAAATTTTCCCATTGTAAGTCTATGGGAGCGTATGATTCCGGCGGCGTGGCCAATTTGCACCCCAGGGGCATGGTTGGTAGGATTTATGTAGGGGACCACAAGACATTGCTACATGCAACACACATAAGCTCTGGGCCTCATGGTTGCAAAGAAGAAGGTATTTTAAGATTTCTCATTGTAAGTCTATGGGAGCTTATGACTCCCGGGGCGTGGCCAATTTAGACCCCAGGGGCATGGTCAGCAGGATTTACGTAGGGGAACACTAGACATTGCTACATGCTTCTTGTATAAGCTCAGGGTCTCATCATGAGTCATGATTTCAGAGAAGAAGATTTTTTAAGAATTTCCCAATGTAAGCCTATTGGAGCTAATGACCCCCGGGGCGTGGCCAATTTGGACCCAAGGGGCATGGTTGGCAGGATTTATGTAGGGGACCACTAGACATTGCTACATGCTACATATATAAGCTCTAGACCTTATGGTTTCAGAGTGGAAGATTTTTTTATGATTTTCCCAATGTAGCTTATGACGCCCGAGGTATGGCCAATTTGGACCCCAGGGGCATGGTTAGCAGGATTTATGTATGAACCCACTAGACATTGCTACATGCTACATATATACGCTGTTTGTCTCATGGTTTAAGAGAAGAAGACTTTTTAAGATTTTCTCATTGTAAGTCTATGAGATCTAATGACCCCCGGGGCTTGGCCAATTTGAGCCCCAGGGGCAAAGTTGGCAGGATTCATGTAGGGAACCACTAGACATTGCTACATACCGAACATATAAGCTCTGGGCCTCATGGATTCAGAGAAGAAGATTTTTTAAGTTTTTCCCATTATGAGTCTATGGGAGCTTATAAACCCTGGGGCGTGGCCAGTTTGGACCCAAGGGGCTGTGCTGGCATGATTTATGTAGGGGACCACTAAACATTGCTGCATACAATCCACTATAAATATAAACTCTTGAGCTGCTGACTCGGCTTATCACTTGTAATTTATTGTTTGTTGGGATGTCTTTGTCAATCTTTCCCTTTGATGCTGGAGATAGGGTTTGGGATCTGATTCAGTCAGTTCCTGAAGTGTAGTTACTCTTTAAAATTGGCATGATTTATGTATGGACCACTAGACATTGGTACGTGCCAAATATGTAAGCTCTGGGTCTCATGGTTTCAGAGAAGAAGATTTTTTGAAGTTTTTCCCATTATAAGTCTATGTGAGCTATATGTTGCCATGACAAACAAAGTTCCAATCCAATCTGCCCTTAAACCTAATGCAGTCAATTGCCCACCCGACAATGCTACACATAAAATTTGATCAAGATTGGCCAGCTGGTTTCGGAGATATTGGTGTTTAAAAGTGTAGACGACGACGACGACGACGGACGACGGACTATGGACCAAGGCTTTACTTTAAACTCACCTTGACAGATGAGCTAAAAACGAAGCTAAAATATTCATTGACCTTTGATATTATTTGCTAAATTTTGACATACGCGTTATCTGACCAATGAAATCTCGTTAAATGTGTAACAAAAGTGAAATAATCTAGGCTGTGCCGAGAACAGAAAAAAATCCTTGAGCTCCACTTACTACTAATAAAGTCTATAAAATAGTTTGGGCCATTTTGGTTGGCAACTGAAAGGATCTACTTTCGATATATAAAAAACACTGAAATATAAGGTACAGGCGTGTGGCCCTATTCGTCGCCCGGCTTTTGTTCGACTGGAAACGGGAAGGAGCAGCTTGCCAGTTTTTAGACGAAGTCTATTGATTTCATACGTGAACTATCTATGGAAATATAAACTTGTCATAAAGCTATACCATCTCACTTAAAATAAATAAAATGCTAATTAATCCTGCAAAGTTATTGCAATTTTAGCTAATTTTAGTAATTTACGAATATGAAGTTTAAAGATGACGATAGAAAAAGGCTAATGCCTATCTTGTCCAGCCACCGGCATGCAAAACGGTGACGAGGCTTCACCGAGCATCATTTTGGCCAGTTCAACTATTTTGTCCGTCCGTTATCAGTTAGCGAAAACGCTTATTACTCTTGAACCGCATGGGATATTTTTACAAAATTTTGCATACTTATACATGTCAACATTGTCTAACGACTCGCATTCATAACAACCTTATTTGATGGACGAGGCTTTGCTGAGTGCAAGTTGAAAGTTTACGGCCAACTACTGAAAATGCTCATAACTCTTGAACACCGTGGTAAATATGGTTCAAATTTTGTATGCTTATGTATTTTAACATAGTCCAGCCACCGGCATGCAAAACAGTGACGAGGCTTCACCGAGCATCAATTTGGCCGATCGAGCTCTTTTATTGAAAATGCTCATAACTCCTTGACCGCTTGGTATATTTACTTCAAATTTTGTATATTTATGTAATTTAACATTGCCCAGCCACTGGTATACAAAACTTCTTAATGCACAACCCGCAGGTTTGCACTATAATCACTGTGTGAGTCCGTCCGTCCGTCCGTTTATCAGTTAGCGAAAACGCTTATAACTCTTGAACCGCATTCTATATTTTGATAAAATTTTGCATACTTATATACTCAACAGCAAAAGAAACGCATATTTTTTAGTGTCTTGTTTTGCCTCATTAAATATAATGATATTTTACTTTTAACTTAGTGCTGGGATTTGCCTATACGTGGCCATAAGTTCTGCAGCATTTTCTTGTCACAGTGCAATTCTTCGAAAAAGATATGAAGATTTTTTGACAAAAAGGCAAAAATCACAAAATTCTGGCTCACAATGGCAAGCAATGAATTATCAATACGATTTTGCTGCACGTGAGTTCAGCATGATATAGCCAACCGGAAAGCAGTATAAAACTTAAAAAAATGATTCTTATACAGTTAAATCGTGCATGCGAAAATCTGCATTTTTCCAAATTTTTTCAAAGTTCTTGAAATTCGTCTGAATAATCAAATTATTAGAAAAATCTGGTAATTTGGGATTCAAAATGAGTAAGGCTATGGGTAATTGACCCGTTTAAAACAAATTTTGGTTTGAAATAAGAACGTATTTTGCTTACTTCCGGTTTGAATTACAGAATTTAAAAGCCCATGAAAATGTTTTCCTGGAAAAAATCTTGTCTTCCGATTCGCTTACCATAGACTGCCCTTTATGATATAGATGCTATATGATTTTCATTCAATTTTGCCCAGTTATTTCAAGGATCTAGAACCCAAAAATTCAATCTATGGTTGCATTATTGAAAGGCCGTACAGAGTTACTTCCCTTTGTTACATACTCCATTTGATTGGGAACACTTAACCTTTTATTTAACCCGAATTAGAATCCATTTCTAATTCGCTTTGCTAAAGAAAACACAAAATTTTCTTTTCCTATCGCAAAACTTGCCTACTTTATGGGATTCGCATAAAGGGGCATAACTTCGTTTGTAACGAGTAACCAATGCTGAAATTTCTTGATGATGTTTCTGAGACATTGTAGCGTCCTAGATAAAGAGGGCATCAGTTTTGGAGCCAGGCACAACTCAGTTCAAGACACTGAGTTAACTGATCAGTATTTGTGAATTTTGATATTGACCCCTTGATTGTTTACGCTTTCGTTACGCATGAATAAACAAATAAAATTTCAACAAGTTTGCGACGCGTTGATAATATTTACCCTGTTTTGCCAATTTCAGCAGATTTTTATTTTGAGTAAAAAACACAAAAATGAAAAATA
This sequence comes from Ctena decussata, assembly GCA_963989385.1. Classification (NCBI taxonomy): domain Eukaryota; kingdom Metazoa; phylum Mollusca; class Bivalvia; order Lucinida; family Lucinidae; genus Ctena; species Ctena decussata. The sequence continues at coordinate 58,911,572 of OZ022501.1, read as the reverse complement.
TGCGATAATTTTGTTTTTGAGTATACATGTCAACATTATCTAACGACTCGCATGCATAACCGTCTTTTTGATGGACGAGTCTTTGCTGAGCACAAGTTGAAAATTTACGGTCAAGTAGTAAAAATGCTCATACTCTTGAACCCCGTGGTATATATGGTTCAAATTTTGTATACTTATGTATTTTTAGATTGTCCAGCCACCGGCATGCAAAACGGTGACGAAAGTCTAAACAGTATTGCACGACCCACAGGTGTGTACTTTAATCGCTGTGCAAGCCCATCAGTCTGTTTGTCCTTCCGCTGTAGTCAGTGAGTGAAATTGCTCATAACTCTTAACCACATGGTGTAGTTTGATAAAAAATATGGATCATTCTACAAGAAATGACCAATTTCATTTCCATACATTCCTTCTGGCACCAGAAACTGATTATTCTACATTCACTACGGTTGTGCACATTACCATCAGTTGATTAGTAGTTTATAATTCTGTGCATAATATTGATTCAGCAATATAATTGTTTATACAGGTTGATAAATTTTAATGCTGATGAGTAGTGATACATTCGGAAGATCGACAGTAATCATCGTTTCTTGTACTTAGGATAGCTTTACAATTTGACAAATCTTTAATATATTATAAAACAACGCTATTTTGATGGACTGGGAAATCTGCACAGATGCTGAATGTTGGGGCGGAGTTGTTAGCTTTATCAAACAGGCAGAGCTGTAGATATGCACACATAAATCAACATTCACTCTGTCAGTATTAAAATCTTATCTAATTATACACAAATGTACGAAAGCCTATAAGGACATTTTACAAACAAGAAAAAAATAAAGTTCTCAAAATAACGAGAAACCAACTCGTATTAACGAGAAAACAACTCGTTATAACGAGAAGCCAACTCGTTATAACGAGAAAACCTACTCGTTATATCGAGAAACCAACTCGTTATAACGAGAAGCCAACTCGTTATAACGAGAAGCCAATTCGTTATAATGAGAAGCTAACTTGTAATAACGAGGAACCAACTCGTAATAACGAGAAGCAAAGTCGTTATAACGAGAAGCCAATTCGTTATAACGAGAAACCAGCTCGTAATAATGAGAAGTGATGTATCGAGAAACCAACTCGTTAATACGAGAAACCAACTCGTGATAACGAGAAGCCAACTCGTAATAACGAGAAGCAAACTCGTAATAAGGAGAAACCAACTCATTATAACGAGAAACCAACTCGTAGTAACGAGAAACCATCTCGTTATAACAAGAAACCAACTCGTAATAACGAGAAACCATCTCGTTATAACGAGAACCCAACTCGTTATAACGAGAAACCAACTCGTAATAACGAGAAACCATCTCGTTATAACGAGAAACCAATTCATAATAACGAGATGCCAACACGTATTAACGAGAAACCATCTCGTTATAACGAGAATCTAACTCGTAATAACGAGAAGCCAACTCGTAATAACTAGAAGCCAATTCGTAATAACGTGAAACCAACTCGTAATAACGATAAACCAACTCGTTTTAACGAGAAACCAACTCGTAGTTACGAGAAACCATCTCGTTATAACGAGAAACCAACTCGTAATAACGAGAAGCCAACTCGTAATAACGAGAAGCCAAGTCGTAATAACGAGAAACCAACTCGTAATAACGAGAAACCAACTCGTTATAACGAGAAAACAACTCGTAGTAACGAGAAACCAACTCGTTATAACGAGAAACCAACTCGTAGTAACGAGAAACCAACTCGTTATAACGAGAAACCAACTCGTAATAACGAGAAGCCAACTCGTAATAACGAGAAGCCAAGTCGTAATAACGAGAAACCAACTCGTAATAACGAGAAACCAACTCGTTATAACGAGAAACCAACTCGTAGTAACGAGAAACCAACTCGTTATAACGAGAAGCCAACTCGTAATAACGAGAAGCCAACTCGTAATAACGAGAAGCCAACTCGTAATAACGAGAAACCAACTCATTATAACGAGAAACCAACTCGTAGTAACGAGAAACCATCTCGTTATGACAAGAAGCCAACTCGTAATAACGAGAAACCATCTCGTTATAACGAGAACCCAACTCGTTATAACGAGAAACCAACTCGTAATAATGAGAAGCCAACTCGTAATAGCGAGAAACCAACTCGTTATAACGAGAAGCCAACTCGTAATGACGAGAAACCAGTAATTCAGTATCAAGGGAAATAACCTAAACCAGTTGTCAAAAGTAATGTTTGTATATCTTAATAATGTTAATATTAGCACGATGACAGGCTGCACGATAACTGAGGTCTAATATGTCTGAGTTCTAAGAATTTGCAAACATTTATGACGTTATGTGCAGACTATGTCTGAGATCTTATGCGCAAATCTGTCTGATATTATTACATGGTTATATCTGAAGTTAAAGATGTGCAGAACCATGTCTGAAAGCTATTTGACCATGGTATCCTAGTTTGATAAGCGCTGGCCTACTGATCGAACGGTCCTGGGTCCAAGACCTGGAGGCGGAAATCTTTCCAACCATAGGCGGGGTTCCATTGCACACAGCCTTACAGAGCCACCCTCTCATCGTCCTGATATGACTGAAGTAATGTTAAAAAAGACGTAAAATCTCAAGCCATCCACGCATCCAATTAAAGCTGTTAAAAGCAGTGCACAATTACAGTATGAGGTTTAAGGCATATATTTTGTGTCGAGATCTGCATAGAAGGTGAGCAGACTGGTTAGTACCTGACACTCTCGGTCCGTCACAGTAAAAGCATAAGTTTAGTAATGGTTACCATGGTTACAGCATCCTGACAGAAAAAGCTGCAGTTCTTCATGTACAGGCTCTCGTGTTAGACGCGGACCAGCGTCTGCGATCCTAGTCATGGTTTACATAGCCCAAATCCCCCATCCTCACCCCCTCGCCACACACACACACGCATTCCGCACATTCTCTCAGAAGGCTCGGAAAAACGTATATACGTGATAGATGGATAAAGAGATTACAATGTATGTCCTTTTCAACAGTATTTCAGTCATATGATGAAGATGAGAGGGTGATCAGGAAAGGTAAGTTTGTGCAATGAAGCCCCGTTTATAGTTGGAAAGACTTCCGCCTCCAGCAGGGCTCGAACTTTGGACCTCTAGATCAGCAGGCCAGCACTTAACCGAAACGTATCTGAGTTAAATATGTTCTCGTAATTACGACTTGGCTTCTCGTTATAACGACTTGGCTTCTCGTTATAACGAGTTGGTTTCTCGTTAATACGACTTGGTTTCTCATTATTACGACTTGGTTTCTCGTTAATACGAGTTGGCTTCTCGTAATAACGAGAACCGAAAATTTACTATTATTAGATCAGCTAAAATTAGATGGAAATGGGTAATTCAACTATGTAACCCTTGTGCATTCAATAGAAGGCAACTCAGACTCATCACTGCCATCTTCTTCTAGTATGATTAGCCCGTATACATTTCATACTTTCTTGTATACATATTACTGAGTACCTGTCTTTTGTTTTTGAAGTCTACAACAGTACATTGATAGTGGAAGAAAAGAATGCAAATTACAAGTGGATAACCTCTTACAAATTTTATAATATAGATATCTTAATACCGCCTTATTAGAAATGTTTGGCAAAAATATATTAATTATTTATTTATCAAATTAAAATTAGTTTAAAATTTGAATATAGTGATCTTCTTTCCTTCCATTGGTCTATCGTTAATCTAATTAAGACAGACATCATACTTCTGTAAAATGAAATAGTAGATATGTAATTACTATCTAAAATACACTGATTCAGACTGGGGATATTTCTCATAAAGAGGTGGTTAGGGTGCGCAAATAGCTCTACCTCCCTTTTAAATGAGCTTTTAAATCAATACAGATTTCAACATACATTATTTAACATAACATAACTTTTATTTTCACTCGCAGCACACAAGGTGAAACATGAGGATAGAACATAAAGTATTTGATGGTAGTATGACGAATTTTAAACAATTTGCAATATACCTAATCCCTAATATTACAAGAATAGCCAGAAGAAAAATTGCTGTTACAAATACTCAGTGTTCCAGATAAGAAGGAGTAGCAGCGCTAACCCAGGGACATCCTTCCACATTCCAGACTATAAAAATACGCTGCTATGACCCATCGATCATTAGAACCGTCTCGCCAGCGATAACCCAGGGACAACCATCCGCATTGCTCCACGAAAAACGCATGCTATAACCCATCATTAGAACCGTCTCACTGAGACGGTTCTAATGAGGGGTCAGAACATACGCCCCCGTCGAGAAACAAGAAAAATCATCCCGGAATTATCCTAAAAAAAGATCATTGTTGTTGTTGTCTTTTTTCCAAACTTTGAAATCAAGCACGTAATGGCTTATCGTTTACACATAAAATGTAGTGAACATTGTCACTATTCAGTAAACTCTCGATATCTCGAAGTCGAAGGTCATGCCAAACTATCATCTCGAAGTAATTTTTCAGGTCCCAGAAAATTTACTTTGAGATACCAGCAGCTTGAGATTGAGGAGTTGAAATGTAAAGAAAAATAGGAAATGTATCGAAATTATATATTCTGTGATCAAAGGATGCTTTTAGACATCAGTTGTTGTTCTTGTGTTATTGTTTAACGTCCACGGTAAACAGCTACGGTCATGTCGGGACGGTCCACTATTCCTGGGCAGGCCTAGACCTCCTAAGCGGTTAACCAGTACATCAGTGTCTGAGAAAATGAAAGCCAGCTTCTGTGATTGAATTTCATACATGATGCCAGGGCATGATTCTTCCTACACCCTGACCAGGAACAATCTTTACCAGTCATGATTCAGTCATCAATGGTTTGTGCTGTGAACAATCTTTATGTTGTAGTCCGTTCATGGGACTGACATGGACCGTATAAAAGATTATATGTCTTAAGAATGTATACTGCATTTACCTTTGTACTCAGCAGAATGAATAGAACACACCACTGGTTTCAAAAATTCCACCGCTATCTCCCTTTGTCTGTCTGTCTGTCTGTCTGTCTGTCTGTCTCTCTCTCTCTCTCTCTCTCTCTCTCTCTCTCTTTTACAAGCAGGTTGGTGAAGGAAGTTTTCGTCAACCCTATATATATGGTCAAGATTTTCTAGCTAAGACTGGAGAAGAGGAAGCAGGAAAAGAAGAAGAAACAGAAAAAATAATGAAGAAATGAATAACGGTTCTAAGCTTCAACACCAATTTGGGTCACGTGACCACAGGTGTCAATAACTCTTTCCTGCATTCCACCATGGACAGCACGTTGTATTCTTAAACCGCACCTTAATATAAAGAAATAAGACAAGATTTCTTTGCAGGTAGCAAGATTTATACGTCGACAGTGGTTCCATAGAAACAAGTATATGATGGACACAATGTCATTCATATGACATGCTATTGAATACATATCTGCTTTTTAGCGTGATCCCCAAATACATGTATACTTATCATTTTGAAAACACATCACGTACATATATTATGTATTGCGAATTAGGAGACTATTATGAAACGTTAATCGCTGCGAGCGGGCTACCCAACCCTACTCCCTTTTAGGAAGGGGGAGGTAGGTTTATCCATGCTCAAGACCAGCAAGATCATTTGCACAAGCTGTCAAAATGCCGAAACCCAAAGTACAAAACCACTCTGTCACCAACGAATGCTTCTCTACTTCGGATTACAGGAATTAAAACCCAAATAAGTGCCGTCGATCTAGAGAGTGTTGTCTCACTCTACATAACAAAAGTCTCACAAAATTATTATAATACAAACTTTTGCAAAATTTAAAACTTCGACTGTCGAACGATGTGTTCGGGTAGAAATCTCGCTTAGAACTGAAAAACTATTTCCCGCCCAAGCCTTTATATGACACCAGTCACATGACTACACACTGCTCAAACCTGTTATAAAAACCGGTCCGTTAAGACATAAGTTCTCCGCTATACGTTGTAACGCGGAGAACTAGTAAGTCTTAAACCGCACCTTAATATAAAGAAATAAGACAAGATTTCTTTGCAGGTAGCAAGATTTATACGTAGAATTACAAATGTTAGAAAGAGCTTACGAATTCCAAATTTTGCAAAAGTTTACAAAAAGTTCAAGTTCTTTGTAACGCTAAGACATTTTCCTACTTAGAAACTGCTGATTTCCAACACACACGCCTGAGCGGACAGCTTTCGTTTACGTCATATTGATCTGCATTTGCCACAAAAAATGGCCCCTCTTGCTGTTATACAATGCATACAAATCAGGCGCACTGATTATCAGTAAATTTCCTTATTATGCATAACCTAGCTCTATTTAGCTGAGTTGCAAATTTGACTCGGATAACTCGACCTTACTTTGTGCACTAAACACAGGATTAAAAATACCTTTTTGAACGGTTGTTTTTGATAACTCATTTTGAAAAGTTTCTCTATTAAGCATTAGCGTTAAGAGCACGCAGAACCCTTCTTTACATCTTATAATGACCCGCATATATCAAGTTGCTTTTTCGAATGTTAAGAATATGATCTGTCTAAAGCTGTACAGCGTTACATTATAACTGATTGATTTCACAAAATCTCAAACATCCGGCCAATTCTAACAACGTCATAGTAAAGACTATTGTATACAAAACCTCGTCTGTAGTATTGTAGGTCTCATCATCGTCTTAACATCTCTGTATTTATGTCTTGTTTCTTTACTAGTTTAAACTTATTCTTTTACCACTACTAATAAAACTTTTCACCAAGTTATTAGAATAGAATCAGTAAATTATTAAAAGTGTGTATCCACTTAAAACTGACAACGTATCCACTTAAAAACGGCAACGTAATTGCTATCTCGCCAAATGAGTTAAATAAACTGCAACATATATTGGTCTGCTGGCTTAGCAGAAAATCCTCTTGAACCACAAAACAACTGAAAACGCTAAATGACTGAAAATACTTTTTGTTTGTATTCACCGCCGTGTAGCCGCCAAACACATAGATAGCCTTCCATCTCGCTAAATTACGTCCATCGTTTTAATACCCAACACCATCGATGTCCAACGTTTTGTTTTGATTTTCTCCATTAAAACAACACCTGAAAAACAAACATATTTTGATACTTCTCCGAAAAAGTAAATCCAGTAATTCACACTTTTTTTTTTTATTTTTGAAAAAACCTATCTTACTAAATCTTGATTGCCTCTTTCCAAAACAGACCCTGTTTCATGACATTTTATGATTGCATTTCTGTTCAGTAAAGGCATACTATCAATAACAAACTCTGCATGATCAATTGGTTTGTACCATTTCTGAACAAAGTATGCTACTGATTTCCATTTTAGAATATGCAAAATACATGTACCATTAGCTATCTCGGACTCGAGTTTCTTAATACAATTTAATGCGAGTCGTAGAGGAAGAATAATCTAATGTTTACCGCTAGGTATTCATTCTGGACATATTTTCAAAGACTTCATCAATGCCAAAAGCAGTTTTCTGTAATTCTAATCAATGCCAAAAGCAATATTCTACTGAACATTCTTGTTGTCTGAACTTATTTTAAGTCTTTTGTTTTTGTTTATTAACATAATTTTTGATAACTCGCCTTACTTTCCAATAAGAACTTTCAGCAATCTCACTGTTACCGTCAATGATATTAGAACAGATTCTCCCGTCTTATCCTGAACCATTTTCTAATTTAAGACAATCAACCAGTCTAAACATTTATGAACATTTATCCTGAACCAACAGTCATATTTTATTCTCTGCATTCTTAAATGCCTTGTTTTGGTATCACCCTATGACCAAAAAATAGATATATATTTTTGCAATCAATCTGCACGTACCCACGATTCTGTTCTGTCATGATCAGCCCTGCACATGTCTAACTCAAATACAATTTTCCCTCTTCCAGAGGAGGTAATGATCTCGTCACAAGACTCATTTTACCTGCTTCCAGGGTAATTTCAGCCTCTCTATAAGTACCCTCTTCCAGGATAGTTTCACACATATCTATGTAACCTCCGTACCCACTTCCAGGGTAGTTTCAGACATACCTATGTAACCTCCGTACCCACTACCAGGGTAGTTTCACACATATCTATATAACCTCCGTACCCACTTCCAGGGTCAGTTTCAGACATATCTATGTAACCTCCGTACCCACTTCCGGGGTAGTTTCAGACTTATCTATGTAACCTCCGTACCCACTTCCGGGGTAGTTTCAGGCATATCTATATAGCCTCCGTAACCACTTCCAGGGTAGTTTCAGACATATTTATATAGCCTCCGTAACCACTGTTACTTGTGCCCGTCAACAAACAAGCCTCAATAAATGAGGTCTTGCCCGAGGCATTCAGTATTCTACCATTCCTTCTCTAAAATCACAATTCTCGATCTGCATTGCCTGTTACAATACCTAGGGCGTTGCAACTAGCCCCTGATAAAGTACAATTATAAACGTGACTTGTCATTAGTCCAACCATTTTTTTTTTAAAACATATTGCAAATATTACATCCATTCACGGACGCTATACTCTAAATATGAATTAAAGAATAGAAAGTCTCATTTCGACAAAGCAAGGAACCAATCACTCTAAACGAGTAATTATTTCTTCTGTGATGAACATTTTCCCATCTATCATATTTAGCTAATAACACATCCCTGTTACCTGATGTTGCGAAAAAACAATGACTTTTTTTTTTTTTTTTTTTTTTTGAAAATCTAATTCTAAAATACTTTTCCTTGCAAACATACATGGTTTTGAAAACGCTTCCAAATTAGTAGTACTATTTCCTTCGTCTAAAACATTATAATTTTGTGTCCTTTTCGGATCGCCATAACTTAACCACAGCCCTTAGTACTTGTGTAAATAAATGCCCTGTAGGGGCTTATTCCAAAATTGCGTCAGTGAGCTTTGTACGTAAAACTTCTGTACATTATCATATTGCTAAATAGAAACAATCTATATGTTGGTATGCACTCTTAAAAACAAATACTTTTTTCTTTTTTTTTAATTCAAACTCTGCTCCTTTTATGTCTTCAGATTTAAATTTGAAGTTAATATAAATACTGTTATGCTGACAAGCACCAGCTTTGGCCAATCACTACTGCTATACGCAAATGAAATATGATTTACCCGGTCGGTATACCGCTGCTACAATACCGTTATTCCATAAAGCTATGTATTTCGTGCCATATAAATTTCATGTTATTTCTGTCGGAATCGCTACCTTTTAATCAGATAAATCTGATTTTAAAGGCATTCAAAAGCCGAGTAATAAATAAATAACAAGTATTTCCTTCCCATTTTCCTATTGAACCCAATAATCTATATATCGGGGAATTGTTACATACGTTACCAAGCTCATTTATATCTAACTCACCAACATTTTCTGATTTCAACACTAAACCTCATTTTTTTTTCTCTCTCTCTCTTTGAACTTATATTATACAATCAAATCAGTACCTATGAAAGATGAAAGTATACTTATCTTATTAAACCCTTGGCATTCTAACTTTTAATGTGGGAAAGGTATAGACCAGCTAGTAGCGTAGTCAATCTCATTTTGGGTGTTGTCGGGTCAATCCCTCGCACATCTTCTGTCAGGACAACCATGCCATCTACGTCTCTTAGCGCTTCTCTATGCCTGCCCTGGCATTCACTTTGAAAGCTTTACTGTTAGATTCATATTCAGCTACCAGTCTCCACCTCAGCTCAGACTAATCTGCCAGTATACTGAGTTTATGTCCCTGTTTCAAAAGATCTCAAGAAACTATCAGTTATAATACAGTAATACATACATACATTATGCCGAAACAAAACTTTCAGGTGTATGTTATAACATAGTAGACTGTGTATAAATGGTTTAAATACACCTATTGCCAATCATAAAAAATTAACCTAATTATTATGCCACTGTGTGCATATCTAATAAGTTGACCAAACAAACAAAACTTACGAATTATAGTTCGATCAGTCTTATGCGCCACCCATATAATTTTGCCTATTTAATGCATCGCTGACCACATCACGCCGTTTTTACCGTATTTACCGCATATGTGTTTAAAGGTGCAAGTGCACTGTAGGCCTTATGCATGACGAGACTGCGCCTAAAACGTAACACACCTCTTATTACCGTCTATGCGGCAAATGTTTTTGTAATCCGCATAAACTTAGAAGACCCGGACCAGTGACGATACTGCTCATAAAAACAGCATATCTGAATCTACAATATCGGGGGAGGTGGCGGGGGGGGGGGGGTTCACACCGTAGAACAAGTCTGATCTGCATCTACACTGTTTGCTCAGTATTACCAATTGACTATGCGGCCTCGTGGCTCGTTTAAATACCTTTATTTTAAAATGGAGCATAAATCAATCCTCCATACATTTTCTTTAAAGATTTGAAAATTTCTCCCAGACTCCCGTAGTTAGTAAACTACAAAATTCAGCAAGCCCTGCTCATTAGAACTACAATTTTGTCACTTATCTGCTATATGAGGCTCTCCACTTCTTTTAACAACTGTCTTTGTCTTCACACTTTCTGTGTCCATCTTGAAAAACTTCGACTGTCGAACGATGTGTTCGGGTAGAAATCTCGCTTAGAACTGAAAAACTATTTCCCGCCCAAGCCTTTATATGACACCAGTCACATGACTACACACTGCTCAAACCTGTTATAAAAACCGGTCCGTTAAGACATAAGTTCTCCGCTATACGTTGTAACGCGGAGAACTAGTAATTATTAACACCCGATGTAGCGTGTTAAATCATAATACCGTCCCTCAAACACACCCACACAACACCTAACACCTCTGTTGGGTATAGAAACCACAAACTTTTGGTCCAGCCGGTACAGAATTTTATGCGAGTTATTGCCCTTGCTATTGTATCGTTGGCTTCTCGATGGTTTCTAATAATGATTAGGTTTCTCGTTATAACGAGATGGCTTCTCGTTATAACGAGTTGGTTTCTCGTTAATAAGAGTTGGTTTCTCGTTATTTGGAGTTGGTTTCTCGTTATTACGAGCTGGCTACACGTTATTACGAGTTGGCTTCTCGTTATAACGAGTTGGTTTCTCGTTATTACGAGAAGGGTTATCGTTATAACGAGTTGGCTTCTCGTTATTACGAGTTGGTTTCTCGTTATAGCAAGTTGGTTTCTTGTTATATGGTGTTAGTTTCTCGTTACTACGAGTAGGTTCGTGTTATTACGAGTTGGTTTCTCGTTATTTCAAGTTGGGTTCTCGTTATAACGAGTTGGTTTCTCGTTACTACGAGTTGGCTTCTCGTTATTTCGAGTTGGTTTCTCGATATTACGAGTTGGCTTCTCGTTATAACGAGTTGGTTTCTCGTTTTTACGAGATGGGTTCTCGTTATTACGAGTTGGCTTCTCGTTATGACGAGTTGGTTTCTCGTTATTACGAGTTGGTTTCTCGTTATAACAAGTTGGTTTTTCGTTACTACGAGTAGGTTCGCGTTTTTACGAGTTGGTTTCTCGTTATTTCAAGTTGGGTTCTCGTTATAACGAGTTGGTTTCTCGTTATAACGAGTTGGTTTCTCGTTATAACGAGTTGGTTTCTCGTTATTATGAGCTGGCTTCTCGTTATTACGAGTTGGCTTCTCGTTATTTCGAGAAATTTATTTTTTTCTTGTATTGAAAATGTCCTTATAGGCTTCCGTACAAATGAACTCATTTACACTTAAAATTTATCAAATACGGTAGATAAAATCCAAACGCACCTATGTATTTTCATTCGTTCAGTCTGGTCTCCCTTTTACTGCAACTGTATTCCTGCTAAAAGGGCCTTTGCCAGCTTCTGCAACAAACGAAATACGGTTGTACAAGCTGGGGTGAGAAGTGTTCGCAAAATTTCAATATGCAAATAGGCAGAGTACGTATTGACATTGTATATATCTGGCAAATACAGACCGGCGTATTTGCGTACAGGCAGCTACACCCTTGCTCTGCAGAGCCATTGTTCTTTGCATTTTCATGGCAGATCCGAAGTTTCACCTTTACTATGAGAAAATCTATCGGAAGGCATATATGCAAACTGTGCATGGCAAGATCACGCATGCACACAGTCCGGTTAGACAAAAGTAGTTATCTACCTATCAGATTTTATATACACTGTGACGCACGGTGGTCGAGTATTCCACTGAAATAAGTAACAACTAGCAAGTGATCCATGCAGAATTCTATTACTGCCTGTAGGACGCAGACAAACGCGATACTCTTAAAACTGCGTAAATATTCCACAATTCTCTTAAACAATACTATCAAAATTGAATATTGTTGATTCGTTCTGAATTAAGTATACAAACTGCTCAAAATAAGTAAGGGATATTAAGACATTTAAGAAAGCAGAATTAAGAAAAATACTAAAATGAATATTAAACTGTTATAATTCATAAAACAAATATTCATAGAAACCTTCCATATGAATACTAATATGTTTAAGCTTGTCACGTGACCTAGAATAAGTTGGAAGTAGACAAAGCGTCAACACCCAAAAGTAGCACGAATCCAGCATAATAATGACTGATTATTTTTTTATGCAAACTTTATTAAGACAAATGCCTAATGCCTCAGTTTACAAGACACATATACTTTTTTCATGCGGTTTTATCACAGAACGAAATGGTAGGCGTAAACGATACCATTGTGTGGCGGAGTGTCTCACCAATTGTGACCTACACCTTAAATACAGCAATAAAGCCTACCAAAGTGGATGTTTTCAGCTTGGAAAATTATGAAGAATTTTATTATTCACAGAATCTGAGGGTCCAAAAGAATTTTCTTCCCCGATGCGAAATTGAGGTGTAGGCATAGTCCTTCATGTGTTGCTCTAGGTCACGTGACCTGCTGTGACTGTTTCTGTAGTTGAATATTGTCACTTGAACAGAGCTCTATCAATATACAACAATAATCTAACCCAGCCAGTATTATTATTTTTTGTACACGCTTCCATGTCATAATATCCCATACTTTTTTGTGAGCAGTATATAAGGGCCGATATACCAACTTCTGCAGTTTTCAACAATATCGAATGCCGTTCTTGGCAATATTTTCAAGTTTCGATATTAATATGTGCACCAGACTGACAAGTATCGGTTCAAAGGGCTTATCTTGGATGGTGCTTTAAAATCTATAGCATCAGGATAGGGGAGAGTCGGGTAACTTCGGACAGCGGGTAAATTCGGACAGTGACATTGTTCCCTTTCTATGTCAGTTGTTTAGAACTAAAACAAATATAATTGGCCAAACAGTGAAAATCCTGATGAGATGGATTTTCACTGTTTGCAAAGGTATGTCCGAATTTACCCCCATGTCCGAAGTTAAATGTACTCGACTCTTCCCTAGAACATTCCACTGGGCATAAATGGGTTAATTAAACTTTCGCCGCAGTGCCCATATAGTGGGTTCGACCGTCCGGCGACTCGAAAATGCTCTGTCAACCCAGCAGTAAAAGTACAGTAAATTGTTTTGAATCAGAGAAAAATTAGGCAGAGAAAGGAAGTGGGATAGGCTCCACCTTTCCTATACTGTGTCCAAGATACAGTAGACCTCTGACCCCAACTGCCCCTAAGGACACTAGGCTACGGGTAACCTACGTATACCTTTCTTATACTATAAAAATGAAATTACTAAAATTAATGAGATAAAGGCTTTAGCTTTTTCAGTTGTGTTTATTCAGGACGAGAATTTTAGATAACAGATAGCGTGGACAGCGACCTTGATAACCTACGCAAAGCTTCAGCCTTTCCTACGTTCGTTATCAGTCACTAAATGAAAACATGTATGCAAACACTATTATAACTAACATTATTATCTCAATTCGTGTAGGATTAATTGTGAGGTCTTGCATTTTAATAGAAAATTATAATGGATAAAATGGATTCATGTTTTGTTTCGAATCAGGATAACAACTCTCGCTGTTATGCATACTAGCGCTGGGGCGCAGCAACACAATGCGCATATGCAGCTGAGTGTTATTGATATTGCTAAGGTGACTGAATACATCTCAATGCTGTCCCGCTTTTTTACTTACGGAAGCAACTTTCTGACTTCCTGATAGCAGCCCTGGATAACGTAGCCCTTCTAAAACGGGGTCTACTCTTAAGGGAAAGAATTTCCTCCTAGCGAAGCAAATTCTTTCCTTTGAGAGGTGACCTCTCTTAGGAAGGGAGGCAAAAATGAAAAAAAATGCATAGTTGCGCCACTGGATGTGTATTCATACACCTGTTCAAAATCAAATAGTGAAAAATAAATTGTTGACATTGAAGCATAAAAGCAAAATTAGTTTAATAAGTGGTGTAATCAACGTGTGTGCAGTATAGTTAAAATGAATTTATTGTGAATACCCAATTCAACGTTGTAATCGGATACAAGCAAAGGAGCAGCCGTATTACACACGAGCGACGAACAGCGGACTCTCCTTTGTTGTTACATAATCGTGGGTCTTGAGGAAACTAAATTTGACAAAAGAAGTCACTGATGAAGTCAGTTATCAGTTTTTACGGACCTGTAGCCTGATCAAAGTCTTACGTTATCGCACATGCAGTAGCACGATTCATATAGGATATAACACAAAATGTATAAAGCGATGAGGAAGTTTAAAGTATTCTGTGTTTTAATAACGATTGTATTTGTAACTGCATTCATAACTTTGTATTTCAAAAACTGGCAACCCTCCATACAGAGGTTTGGATATTCGAAAGTTAGCTTAGAAACACTATCTAACGATATATCATATCAATTAGAAAGAAAACATCCAAGCCAGAAAGGAACAAGTGCTTTACATGCGATATTGTCACCAACATTACCGCCAAGACTCACTCTGACGCCATCGACTCTGACACGAACCATCAGTTCTGTATCGACTGCGATATCAAATTCTACGTTGACAAGATTAGCAAATTCATCGAGGCCATCTTCCGCAAATGATTCGATTGCCAACTTGTGCAAGCTACCAGGTAGATTTATCTCTGTTGGGATACAACATTCAAACAACTTTCTAAGATGTCTAATGCATAAATGAATTTATGATATGATGTCGCTGTTATTAAGTGGATAACGTCGTGTCATAAAAATCGTATCAACACACGTGTAATAACACTTTGGCGCGTACGTGTACGTAACGTTATTGACAACGTCCATGTCAACAATGCGTTTTCTTATTGAAATAATGTTCAGTTTAAAGGAGTTAAATTACCATTTTAAAGGGTCATATGATAAACAGAATCTTACACTCGTGGTCATTTCATATGAAATTTATGAAACTCGCCGAAGGCTCGTTTCATAAATTTCATATGAAATGACCACTCGTGTAAGATCATCCATATAATGCGACGTCTCACTGAATATAGCTCGATGTCAACTATGAAACGTCGCTTTTCATAGGTTGATGTCCTGTTTTACGTTGCCGGAAGTGATTGCTTAGGATGCAAAGTGGTTCGTTTTTTTTTTGGCTAAAGTGCATTAGAATGGAGACAATTGTATTGAAAATTGTCATTTGGGGATGTAAATCGTCGGTTCGAAAATTGAGTTTTACGGCACCGCTAACGCGTCGCCGTAAAACGCAATTTCAAACCAAAAGTCCTATTATTTAGCTCTCCTAATGACAATGTTCAGTATAATTATCCGCTTATTGCATCAATTTTAATTCGACATCATCAACTTTGATTAGAAATGTTGCGACCTTTTGTGCCTGCTTGTTATATTTGTCTTTAAACTTGAGCTATGGCACAGAAAAGGGCAGTGTAAGATAAGCAAACTGGACTAGTCTGTGTTCCCTGTATGGCACATGGCCCAGACAGAATCTTCCCCTATCGTCTTTTATGGTTTAACTATTTTAAATCTGTCAGAAAAAAAACACACTTTTATTCACAAATATCACAAATATTCACTGTATGCAGAAACAATTTCTCATTCCCCAACTTCGATTCCTTATTCATTTCATGTAGCATTTAGCCTGCCTTCCTTTTGTTTCTGGCTCCACATCACTTGAGCCGCGACACGAGAAAACAAACAATGTGGTTGTGTGGCCAGCGCAGACTCAGATCAGCCTGGGCATCCGCCCAGTCTGATCAGAGTCTTCGCTGTCCGCATGGAGGTAGCTTAGACCCTTAGCTACCCTATGACCACTTAACGAAGAGTCTGGTCAAACTGGGTGGATAACCAGGCTGATCTGAGTCTGCGCTGGGCGCACAACCACATTGTTGGTTTTCTCGTGTCGCGACTCTCTTTATGTATGCTGGCTATCATAAAAACCTTAAGTGCTGGGATCTTGGTAGTCATGGACGGACGCTCGGCGCCCCGTTACTGCGGCTATGGATACGTTCCGCTGAGGTGCGGGGGTAACGTCGATATGAGAATTGAAATATGATGATGGTGATCTTGATAGTCGGTAAACATGATAGATGGATTGACCATATAAATAAGCGGATCCATTCTTTTCCATTACTGTAGACCATGTGTATACAAAATTATGCCCCTGCTTTTGGAAACTTCAGGTTTGTTTCAAAAGTTTAGCGACACACGTTTAAAAATTGGCCTACTGTTACGACCGAAGATGTTAGTCACTGTACTGATATTTGGGAGAACTGTGTTTATCATATGACGTCGTTGCTATTCTGTGGATAATATAGGGATCAAACATGGTTTTTCATGCATTAACGTTTGCCAGGTCCCGAGGGAGATGTTTGAACCCGAGGCCGAAGGCCGAGGTTTTCATTGTCTCCCGAGGGACCCGGCAAATGTTAATGCATTGGAAAAAAAATGGTTGATTGCTGTTATTGCATAAATTCAACGAATTATTCGTTAGAATTTGAGAAAAAACTTGGCACTATATTTTGCCACCGTTTGACAGCTGGTGCATCATTTCACTAATATTCGTCTTCCGGGCCCAAGAGTATTCAGCTATTAAAAATGGCTGACATCATCCTATTCAACCTCACTATTTCGGAAAATTGTCCAAGATGGTCGTTGTAGTTGAAGCAAAATAGATTGCAAATTAATCAACTCAAAGCAGATACCTTCTGCAATAATTTCCATGCAGAAAAAGCCTGATAAATTCATATACCATCCCGCAGTTCTTGATTGCTGAAAGCTTGAGATGCATGGTTTCTTTAACACGTATTTACTCTCCATAATGTAAACAACATCGCTTTACATCTGAGTCACGACGGTGACATCAGATTACAAAGGCATGATGACGTCATATAGACATAGGCCTACTTAGGTAGCGCACCACCATTTTTTGTAATTCGACCGAAACGGGAGAGACAAAGTTGCATTGCGGATTTTAGTGGCCCGGCACAAGCATACTGAAATTTCTGTCATCGTGCATCAACAGCGCTTGAAAACCCTTGTTGAAACACGGCTTTTCGCCGGTTGATGCACGGCTGTTAATACCTCTCGGTACTGCTTTTTATACAATAACGTCGTTTCTTTTATACTTTTCAATGAATTATAGAGATTTCTCGCTGAAATCGAAACTGATAAACTCACTTGTGAAATTATCACTTTAGATTTCACTGTTTCAAAAATAGAATTTTTGCGAAATAGTCTCGTTTGTTTGTCGATAAATTGATTGAACCTTATCCAGCTTGACATAAATTACGTCACACATATTTGCACGTCATTACGATGTTAACGACGTCACTTAAAGCGCCAAAGTTACATTGTTAGTGCACGCGACGTCAGGCCGCCTAAGTCTCCTATAGGCAATTTTTCAAAGCCAATCAAAATGAAAGTTCAAGCTATTTTCAAGTTGCAAACATGTTTACAACCAATATTATACTCACTAACCACGCTGGAGGCATCAAATTTGACGCAAAACGGCTAGCAAAAAAGTTGTGGCTCTGTAGTGATGGCTGACGCACAGGAATAAACTTAACTATTGCAATTTTAAAGCATAAACAGAAAATTTGACTTTTTCAGTGTATGATCGATTTCATTATACTCATAAACACCAAAAGTGGTATTTTCACTCGTGGCTTCGCCACTCGTGAAAATACCAGTTTTTGGTGCTCATTCGCATTCGGTGAAATAAAAATCGATATTACACTGAAAAAGTAAAATATCCTCTATGTAATAAAAATCGTATGACCACATGTGTAATAACTATCTATTTATCTATGCTTTATTCGAAATACTGACTACAACATCAGCGGTATCAAACATTGCAAAGCATATTCGACATACATAAATACAACAAAAACATGGTAAAATTACATGACATACATGCAATAAATTGAACTTAAACACAAATCGGAGTGTTAACGCCGATAAATTTATGACTGTGTGTTTTTGAATCATTAAAAACTATTGGTTATACATTTTATGACTCTCTCATTTCAAGGGCCCTCGACAAATATTTACTTAATGTTGTTGCTTGAGCCCTGTTTCTTGGAAACACTTTGGCGCGTACACGTAATATCACTGACAACGTCCATGTCAACAATGCCTTTTCTTATTGAAATAATGTTCAGTTTGAAGGCGTTAAAATCCCATTTTGAATTGTCAAATGATAAACAGAATATTATACTAGTGGTCATTTCATATGAATATTGTGAAACTCGCCGAAGGCTCGTTTCATGAATTTCATATGAAATCACCACTCGTGTAAGATCTTCTATAATTATGACTAATTCTCTACGGCTTTGCTTTTAAAAACGTTTGAAGCTGACGTTTAAGTATACTTTTGCATTTGATGTTTCAGTTGTGCTGCACAGTTATTTCCATATTGTAGATAACAAAATTTTCTACTAAGCATCTAAGTTTAAGCATAGCTAAAGACATGATGATATTTTGGAGACTGAAATTTCAGTAGTATAATTATCATCCATGGACTTGAAATATAAAGTGTCATTTTCCCTCTCGTCGGGTGTGTACATACAGGGTAATGCCCAGTGTTCGTATAAGTCGTTAATATGGTGGTGCTAAGGCTAAATTTCTATGAAGGAGATTCCCTATAACTATGAAATTTGCTCTGGAGTGAACAGTCCTTGAGACTGTTCCTCCATAGCAATTTTAATAGTTGTAGGAAATCTCCTTTATAAAAATTCAGCCTTACATGTAGCAACACCATAGCAAATACTTAAGTCATTTTATTTTTCAAAAAGTTAGCGACAAGCTTAAGAGTATCAAATTTTTGTAAGAAGTATAATGAGCTAGGATCTTCATATTTTGCATACTGTTAGGACTGGCCGCTTGTTTGTTTTGGATTTATCGGTCCTTCGAGACAATATTTCTTTAAAAAAAAAGAATAAAAAAAGAAATAATAATCATAAATAAATCACGAAGCAGCTCTCAGTTATAAAGCTACTTGACCCCGGTGTCTAGTGCATTTCAGGGGTCCATAAATACAAATTCTGCCCGCTTCGTCATGCTAAAATCTTCTTTCGAGATATTTTAAAAATTTTGTGTAGCCTAGTTGAAGCACGTATAAGATTAAACTTCTCAAGCCACAGTCTCACTGTCACGTATTAAGGGCTAGGTTTTACTACGTTTTTAAACGTGACAAAACGGCAGTATACGTTGTAAAACGTAGTGAATACGTCTATAGATAAAGCTAAATACGTGGCCTAGTTACGTTTTATTTAAAACGTTTAACTTAAACATGACATTTTGATATGTAGCGTATACGTAGTAAAACGCACCAACACGAAGTAAAACGTGGTCAAAACGTACTAAAAAGGAGCCGAAACGCATTAAATATGTATAAAAACGTAACAATAATAACCAAGACGTCCTCTAAGTCTCAGTCTCACTGACACGCATTGAGGACTAGTTTTTTTACGTATGCAAAATGTACCAAAACGGGAATATGCGTATTAAAACGTAGTGAATACGTATTATATAAGGATATAAACACATACGTGGCTTAGCTACGTTTGATTTGAAAAATCAGCTTAAACGTAGCATTTCGAAATACTTACTGTATGCGTAGTAAAAGCATGTTGAAGCGTAGTTAAAACATACTAGAACGTAGATGCAACGTGTTAAATACGTAGCCATACGTGAAGGTCTTCTACGTACTAGTACGCATTATATACGCTTTACCACGTCTTAGTAAGTTTTGTGACGTTTAATTCTGCGTTTTATTACGATTTGGTATGTTTTGCATACCTACTGAAACGTCACTTCGACTAGGTATCCCTGATACTACCTAGTAGTCCCTAGTAAAACGTACGGAATCAGAGTAAACTGTTCTCATTCCTTCTAAAAGCGTGGTACTAGCCGTTTGATAACCGGGTAATACGAAGTAAATCGTAGTTAAACGTATTGGAAACGTACTAAAAACCGTAGTACATATGTAACACCTAGATACCTACAAAACGGGGTACATTTCTTGCCAAACGTAGGGCGGGAAACGTAGTGCAACCTCGCCCTCAAAACGTGACAGTGAGACTGGGCCCTTATTTTTGCAGTCCAATAATGATAACCTTTATCAAACGACCTGTTTGACGAGACATTTGGTTGCATGTACAGACTTCCATATCATTCCATCATTCCGCCATTTTACAAAAGGAACCTTTTTTTTTTGTTGTTGTTGTTGTTGTTGTATTTCCCGTTTGTATCCCTGGCTGATGAAACCCTTCCAAATAGGGTTCAATGATTATTGCCAGGTATCTACGTTTGAAGGAAAGAATTTGCTCCAATGGAAGCAATTTCTTTTTAATGTTGACTCGGAATGAAGAGTGTGTATCCATTCAGGAACGTTGCAACGGGCAAATATATGCTATGCACAAACCAGTTTCATATCCTGGAATGTAGCTATAGGGACTTTAGCTCCTAAGACTTTTCATTAACAGCTGGTACAGAAATCTGGATCAATTTACAAAAAAAAAAAAAAAAAAAAAAAAAAAAATACCTTGCAAATACACAGGTTGCGGGATAAAATTTTGTCATTCTTACAAAATATTAATGCGCACCTGTGTATTTGCATAATGGTAACTACGCCCTTACCATTAACCATACGGTAAACCTTAAATATCATAGTAAAAGTTCAACGTCTTCAACCGACCTTGACTTCTGGGTCACTGGCATGACTGATAAAAGGACAAGTCTGTTATCTGGCAGTGGTATTTCGAAAGTACATGAATAGGATTTTGAATCGTGAAAAATTTTTTTGAAAAATGCATCAGAATGCGGATAACTGCAGTGAATATTGTCATTTGAGGGGGTAAATCGATCCATAAAACGTTTCACGGAATCGGTATCAACAGTACGGACAATTTACACAGGGTATAATCGATTCCGCTAATTTTCGCTTCCGGCAGAGACTGTACATCATATTTGGCTTCCGCCGAGACTGTCCGCGAACTCTTGCTTCCTGCCGAGACTTCTGTACTTGATAAATGGCTTCCTGCGGAGACTGTCCGCGTGATTCTGCTTCCTGCCGAGAGCCGAGAGCCTCGGCAGGAAGCAGAATCACGCGGACAGTCTCGGCAGGAAGCCAATTTTCGAGGACAGTAGTCTCGGCAGGAAGCAATAGTTCGCGGACAGTCTCGGCGGAAGCCAAATATAATGTACAGTCTCTGCAGGAAGCGAAAATTGGCGGAATCGATTATGCCCTGTGATTTACCTCCAGTTACGACCAGTTGTCCCCTAATTTATTTTCTATTTGAATGTACATGTATTACTTGAAGCATTTTATATTTCTCTTTATATAACCGAAGAAATAACTGAAAAACTTTAAAAAAAAATGTCTTCTGGTCTTGAAATACATACTGTTCTTGTAACAGTTCTGTCCCACTTTCAAGTACTGTGCAAATCAATGGCTTATTTTTTCTTTTATACGTTTTTGAATACATGTACATTGACTATAGTCTGAATACTGGTTGAAAATATTTCAATCACTATTATATCAATAACCATAAACAGTTGAAAATTGGTTTATCATTATTTATAGCATAAAACACCATGAAATAGTGGAAAAAAAAATTATCATTATTTATGACATAAAATATCATAGTGTCACAGGATTTTTTATGTCCTCTAAATGTGACAATGATTATTATTATATTTTTCTACATAAAAGTATGCAGCCTTTGCCTTTAAATTGTTTTATAGGCAAAATATGAGTTTCCATCTTGCGCCCAGGCTGATCTGAGTCTGCGCTGGGCGCACAACCACTTTGTTGGTTTTCTTTTGTCGTGGCGTATGGATACATTTCTATGTTTTCCCGCCATGTTTACAAAGGGGAATAATTTGTGCATAATTGAAAGAGAAGAGGGCCGAACAAAAGCACCATATAAATTCTAAATGAGCCGCGACACGACAAAACCAGCAAGGTGGTTGTACGCCCAGCGCAGACTCAAATCGGCCTGGGCATCCGCCCACTCTGATCAGAGACTTTGCTGTCCACATGGAGGTAGCTCAGACTCTTACCTACCCTTTAAGCGCTAAGTGAAGAATCTGATCGGACTGGGCGGATGCCCAGGCTGATCTGAGTCTGCGCTAGGCGCACAACCCCTTTGTTGGTTTTCTTGTGTCGTTGCTCAATTATAAGATGTATGAGTATATTTCCATGTTTTCCCTCCATGCTTACAAAGGGGAATAATTTGTGCATAATTGAGCGTGAAGAGGGACGAAAAAGGGTACCGTAAAAAAATCTAAACGAGCCGCGATACTAGAGAACCAACAAAATGGTATATGCGCCCAGCAGAAACTCATATCAGCCTAGGCATCTGCCAGGTCTGATCATGGTCTTTGCTATGCGCTAAAAGGGTAGCTAAGGGTCCAAGCTAGTTCCGTCTCTCATCAGACTGGGCGGATGCCCAGGCTGATCTGAGTCTTTGCTGGGCACACATGACACTTGGTTGGTTTTGTCGTGTCGCGGCCCAAATATTAATAGGTCTGAGCTACAGTGTAGACCAAGGTCAGATCAGTCTGTTCGCGAAGGAACAGTCTGATCAGGGTCAACACTGTTTGACACTGCATCTGTATCCTTTCAACGCATTAATACTTACTTTATAAACCACATATGAGCCGCGACACGAGAAAACCAACAATGTGGTTGTGCGCCCAGCGCAGACTCAGATCAGTCTGGCCATCTGCCCAGTTTGATATGACTCTTCGTTAAGTGCTCAAATGGTAGCTAAGGGTCTAAGCTACCCCCATGCGGACAGCGAAGACTCTGATCAGACTGGGCGGATGCCCAGGCTGATCTGAGTCTGCGCTGGGCGCACAACCATATTGTTGGTTTTGTCGTGTCGCGGCTCATATTTCAATTTTTAGGACAGCTACGGCATTTTTAGGTGTCCAAATTTTTAGAATTTTAACTGTATTTCATCCTATTTTTGTAGGAAGCGTAATTTATGACATCCCAGAAAATGTGACTGCAGCGGAAGTACTCCATGAGTCAGCATTAAAATTGGTGACGTCTGGTGGAGGGTTCGAACCAAGAAACTGTACCCCAAGGGATTATGTGGCGATAATCGTGCCATACCGTAATCGATCTGAACATCTGACGATCCTGCTTAACTACCTCCATAACTTTCTTCAAAAACAATCGATCAAATATGATATTTATGTTATCGAGCCAGTGAGTATTTTTTTAATGAGCCGCGACAAGACAAAACTAACAACGGCATGTGAGCCCAGCGAAGACTCAGATTAGCCTGGGCACCTGCCCAGTTTGATCAGACTCTTTATTAAGTACTCAAAGGGTAGCTAAGGGTCTAAGCCACCACCATGCGGACAGCGAAGACTCTGATCAGACTGGGCGGATGCCCAGGCTGACCTGAGTCTGCGCTGGGCGCACAACCACATTGTTGTTTTTGTCGTGTCGCGGTCATTAGTATTCATATCTCCATTGAGGGGTTGGTAAAGATGCTTTGAAACTTTCGGCCTTTGGGCGCCGAAATGGTGTAGGGCAAGGGCCTGCTGTGCTTACAGCAGTTGCGGGATGTTTGGTTATATTCCATCTTCCGTGTTTGTCTCTTTCTGTTTGGGAGGCGGCTCGATATGGACTGAAATACTGTCTCAAAGGGTCATTTAACCCCAAACAGTTAACTTACCTGCTGTATTTGACTCGACATTCCCATGAACTGAAAAACTGCGCGAGCAAAAGTACAAACAGCAACTGCTCAACTCAGCCTGTGTGCGCGCATCAGAGTCTTTCCCTTGTTTTTTTTTTTTTTTTTTTTTTTTTTTATAACCCCTAGAATGGATGCGGTGGTTACCATAGCAATTAAGACTCATATTGATGTCAACGTGGCATCATCGAGACGTCATTCTGCCAAACTACTATGCACAACAGCTGGTTATTCCAAAGTTGCTATGGTAACATATATATGATGTTATTTGTATCGGCGTATGACAAAAAGTGTTTGCCATGCTCCGCCAATTTTTCAATGACATTACAGGAGCGGCTGTAGCGTAGTGGATAACACTCCAGACTACCAATCCAGGGGTCGCAGGTTCGATCCCCCGCTTCTCCGGTCTTTCGGATGAGACTTTAAACCGAGGTCCCGTCTCCATATGACCTCGTTGTTGGCGGGACGTTAAACCCGAGTTCACTCACTCACTCACAATGACATTACCAACTGAAATTCTTTCAACAGAAATTTCAGATTTTCTCAAACTATTAATAATTCTCAAGTCATTTAGTCCCGTGTTCTGTATCTGCTTAACTCTTTCGGCGCCAAAGTCGCAAAAATGCGACTTTGCAAACAGCGTATATCCAGATCAGCCGGCTCTTAAAAGAGCCGTCTGATCAGGATCTACACTGTTTGCCATTCAAATATGAACTTAAAAAGCCTGATTTTATGAAAAATGTCTTTAGATTGTTAAAATTTCCAATTACAAATCTGTCGTCTGATGATTTGAGCAGACGAAAATTTGTCGTCTGAAAAATTTGGCGCCGAAAGAGTTAAAGTAGAGCAAAGACTAACTGTGCTTCCAGTTGGTACGGGTGGGGGCTACTGTCGTTTGTCCTTCTCTGGTCAATCTTCCACTCTGTTTCAAAGACGTTAATCCCAAACAATTAACCAACCAGCATGAAACAGATCAGGGGATTAAGCGCTTGCCTGCTAAGAACCTATTTCTTCTTATTTCAGGTTCTTCCAATAATATTCAACCGTGGACTACTGTGCAACATCGGATTTAAGGAGGCGATAGCCAAACATGGCAATTACACATGCATAATAGTCCATGACGTTGATCAGCTGCCCCTTAATTTGGAAAACCATTATATTTGTGATGTCAACAACGCTCGCCATTTGGCGTCAGAATCTAGTAAATACAGTTACAAGTAAGTTCACGTGATGGGTACATTTTCAGGTAAGACAACTCTACCATCTATATGTTTGCCTCCCTTCTCAATTGAGGTCAACCCTGAAAGGATGGAATTTGCTCCTAAACTCTTTCCTTAAGGAGTAGACCCCATTTTGGAAGGGCCAGCCGTCTGAGGGAACAAACAAAAAGTCACAAAAGTCGTTCCCCTTGGTGAGAATGGAGCAGAAAACATGGGTTTGTAGCCTTACGACTTATCACTTTAGACAAACACACATATTGGAGACGAAGAGTATGGTCAAACTGTCAGCCCAGATTAGACTGCTTCAGGGTCTGTGGTGTTGCTATTCTGTCCGCATTTTTGCCTATATTGCGGGACAGGTAATTCAGCTCGCCGTACACAAAAAAATCACAGTTTTGTGTACTTGTACATCACAGTCTATTGTGTGGTGTTTAAAAGGTAATGCTATCTGGCGGCCGTAGGGGCAGTGGATGTTATAGAGACCAACCGTATCTTTGGCACATCACATGGAGTCCATCCCTCTCCTTTCGATGCCTTTAACTTTCTCTGATTCGATAAACAGGTATATGTACTTGTAACACAGAGAATAATGTTTAGGTCTCTCTCTCTCTCTTTCTCTCTCTCTCTCTCTCTCTCTCTCTCTCTCTCTCTCTCTCTCTCTCTCTCTTTGTGATAAATTTGGTATGAGGTAAGCGCCAGGGTTGGTCAAGATGCTTGAAAGTCTTTATTTTCGCAACTAAATCTTGCTGTGCTGGATGGAATAGTTGGTGATGAATATCTGGGTGCCTACGTAACAGTTTGCAGGAGCCGCACCAAGCGGTTCCTGCATTCTGGTACACAAGCATCAGGGGTAATTATTCATTATCACCTTTCGCCGAAATCAGGGTTCGAGGTTATAAAACGAGAGAATAATCTCAAACTCAAAATAAAGCACACTGACTGGCTGTTTCCGAGCATGTGCTCGGAAGCAGCCAATCAGTGTGTTTCAAAATAAGGCACACTGATTGGCTGCTTCCGAGCATGTGCTCGGAAGCAGCCAATCAGTGTGTTTTATTTTGAGTTTGAGAATGTACTCAAGTTTTATAACCTCTGGGCCTGATTAGTTCATTGAGTTTGCTTATTTCTTTCAAATTCTTTGACAGGTGCGCAAAATCTTGCAGATTTATTTGCGAAATGAAATGAAATGTGTAGTAATTTTGACAGATTAAATAAGGAAGAATTAAAAAGCACTTGAAAATGAAAATTTAAGCCGCGACACGACAAAACCAACAATGTGGTTGTGCGCATTGCGCAGACTCAGATCAGCCTGGGCATCCGCTAAGTTTAGTCAGACCCTTCGTCAAGTGCTCAAATGGTAGATAAGGATCTAGGCTACCTTCATGCGGACAGCGAAGACTCTGATCAGACAGGGCGTATGCCCAGGCTGATCTGAGTCTGCGCTGGGCGCACGACCACATTGTTGGTTTTCTCGTGTCGCGGCTCAAATGTAATTTTTGTTTAGATAAAATACTGCAAACACTCTTAAGAATATAATGTTCATAAAGGACGGAAAACATGATTATAAATTACGGATATTCAAATATTTACGTCTAGGTGCATGCCGAAATGCAACATAAGAGTGAATATATGGTGCTAAACCCAGTCACGGTAGACACTTTAATTTCCTTCAATCAAATCATTGCGCTACGAGAGTCAAATTGGTGAAAGACGGCATCAGTTTTAACCCTTAAAGTGCCATAAAGCAGATGAAAAAAACAAAGTCTGCAATTTTTTTTTAAAAAAAGTTTCGTCCAAGCTTTATAGTATGAAGAATTCAAATGAAAGGGGGCAAACAATATAGATCCAGAGGAAGTGGCTCATAATGAGCCACTTCTTCTGGATCTATACTGTTTGCAAAGGCCTGTCTTGGTCTTGTTAATAATCTGCTGTAAAAGAAATTCAGCCATGTGCGTACAGTTAATACTAAAATCAGCTCGCGCAGCTGAGCAAATTTACCAGTGGTCTTCACTGATCACTGTTAAGATTCGCCACGATTGCTTCAAGGCATATGCCTAAAAGGAAAGTCTCTGTTCAGGCTGAGTTTGAGAATGTACCCAAGTCTTATAACATCTGGGCCTGGTGAGTTTACTTTCTTATTTGAGGTATTGCCATTTCTGGGTTGGTTGGTAGGTTGTTAAGGGTTTTACGGCCCTTTGAGACAGTATTCCAGTGTACATAGAGCCGTCTCCCAGAGAGAGAGATGGAACGAAAAAGAAGATACGATAGACGAGAGTCAAAGAAAATCCAAACAACCGCCATCCCGCACCTGTTGCAAGCTCAAAAGGCGTCTTTCTCCTACTATCAGCTTAATAATTTGTTGGATGCCCTGGCACTGAAACTTACCCCGTACTATCGCTCGACACGGGAACCGCCATTTTCAGGACTTAATTATCTGTCTTGAGACAGTATTTACATTACTTTTTTTAGGCTTCCATATTATCATTATATTGGTGGAGTGGTGGCTGTGTCCCGAAAGTATTATGAGGATCTCAACGGCTTTAGCAATGTATTTTTCGGATGGGGTGGCGAAGATGACGATCTATCGATGAGGTTTGTTCACAGAAGAATATAGCCAGTTTTATTTCTTTTTTATTTTATTTGTTTATTTTTAGCCAGTTCCCAGCAGGCACATAACGTTAAAAAAGACGTCCTACTGATGTCGATGTAATATCATATGATGTCACATCAGCGTCATTTTGGCGTCACCGACGTCGCTTTGACGCCAATTAGACGTCATTTCGACGTCATGTGCCCGGTGGGTTATGCGTTGAGACACAATGGCATATAAAGGGTGTTTAGCGTACATGCGAACAGTAAATGCTTAAACCAGACTGCGCTGATGCGCAGTCTGATCAAAGCTTTTGCTGTTCGCACATCACATGTATGGACCTGGAGGGACATATGGGTGCAAAATGTTTACTCATGTTCGCCTGGTAAAAGCGTTTTGTGGATAAAGTATAATTTAAGGGCATGGGATTCTGAAGTAACTTTGCCATTTTCATTTGATACAATCCTCCCCAGAGGAGGTCAACTCCTAAGGAAAACAAAAGAAAGCGACTGCAACAGGTAAATGTATAGTCCGTTTGCTGAGCAAAAAAAAAAAAAAAATGGTTTTCTCAAATAACCCTTTCATTATTTGAAAAAAAAAATATATAGTAAAATTCTTTATTTGTTATTGCATTGTTTATACATAACTAGACCCTGCTTTTCAGAATTTTATCTTGTCCCAGTCATGCTTTTTACACTTAAATGCTATAGAAAAAAATAGGGAAATGAAAATTGGAGCGTTAGTATTTGTGACAGTGTTTAACATTTTGAACCTTATGGAGCGAAAATCGGAAATTTTGTTTTTAATATTTTCATATTCAGTAGTGCTTCTAGAACAGATGTCGAGAAGCACAAAGCAATAGCGCTAAGGTTTACTGCATAAGCAAACGAAATTCACACCAACCCGATTTTTTTGTTTTTGTTTCGCTGATTGGATACAATTTACATACTAGCTGGATAAACTTTTATGACTGGTTCGTGACATCGCTTTTCAAACATCTATAATGCGAGCATTCTTAAAAGAATGTAGATGAAGAAAATTAAAGATGCCGATAGAAAGGTTGAATCACTCTTTTCAGGTGACAGTTTGACATTTATTATGCAGTGCGCGAAAATCCAATTTACATTTACGTGCACATTTTATGACGTCACTTTCATTACACGTTTCGTGACGTCAACGTCGCAACTCCACAAGGCTCAAAATGTCAGGCACTGTCACATCTGATGAAATGGCCACAAGCCCTGCCCACTTTTGCTGTAATTGTATGCAGGTATTTTAATCCTGTTCATTGTAAACTGCTAAAAACATTTGTACCACCTGATAATGCAAATTACCATTGAAATAGCTAGATGCAGAGGTGAATAATATCAGTTCCGATACTCTTACTAAAGTACGTTTACTTCCATGTAGAAAATGGACAAAAACTGACTAATATTAAAGCATTTTTCAAAAGAATCTTTTTTTTCTTTTTTTTTCATACTAAAACGCATTTATCTGCAAAATTTGGAATTAGTTATGCACATGATAAAACATTTAAATCCCATTTACTCTGATAAAAAAAATCATTATTCGTTTCTGAGATATTAAGGAAAATTACTGATTTTATTGGCAGCAAACGGACTATAAAAAGCCTTCCCAACAGGCAAGCACCGTTGAATCAACATTAAATAAACGTTGAATCAAGTTGTGTGGAATCAATATTACTTCCTGCTTTCTTCCCAGGAACACACTTGTCTCTGATATAGAGGATCTTACACAAGTGGTCATTTCATATGCAATGACCACGAGTGTAAGATTCTGTTTATCATATGACCCTTTAAAATAGGATTTCAACGCCTTCAAACTGAAGATTATTTCAATAAGAAAACGCATTGTTGACATGTACGTTGTCAATGACGTTACGTGTACGCACCAAAGTGTTATTACACGTGTGGTCATACGATTTTTATGACATGACGTTATCCACTGAATAACATCAACGTCATATGATAAAACTATTTTTTTTCAACGTTGTATGCCTGCTGGGAAGGCTTTTTATTTGTTGCAGTTCCTATTTTTCAGATTCCCCTGCCGTAGATCGACACTTTAGCCACAAAACGCCTTTACCTTACAATCCTTATAACGACGGAGCCGCCATACGCAAAAGGATCTTCAGCGAAGATTCGCACTAGTCTGTGTATCGGTGTGGTCAAACTAGAGCCGTCATTTTGCGCCTGTGTATTCCTCAAGATGTATCCGCTTTTTAGATTTTTTACTAGAAGAGTTTTCTTCAGAATCTATTATATCTGTTAAGTGCCTGATGACGACTGTAGAAAAGCTCCCCGTACTTCATTTTAGTGTAGACTATATATTCTGAGTCAGTTTGAAACTGTATGTTCACTGAAGCCAGGCCCGGAGGTTATAAATCTAGAGTACATTCTCAAACTCAATATAAAGCACGCTGATTGGCTGCTTCCGAGCATATGCTCGGAAGCAGCCAATCAGTGTGCTTTATTTTGAGTTTGAGATTATACTCAAGTTTTATAACATCGGACCCAGTGTTCTGAGTGTTGGCAGTGTTGCAACATCACATTACTGCACATGTACAGACTCAATTAAACCGAGTCTGTTATTGTCGGTTTTTTCTTTTTGTTCTTGTTTTTTTTTTTTTTTTTTTTTTTTTTTGTGTGTGTTTCTTCTTGCCAGAAGATCTTTCTTCAGATTCTTTATTCTTTCTGCAGAATTTATCTATGCCTTTGCTAAGTGATTTCGTTCATTTCGCAATATCTGTTTTTTGATCTGCAGAATACAAGTAGTCAACAAAAAAGCAACCATACTGCGACCACCAGCTGGAGTAGGAAGATACATTTCACTTCCGCATGATAGAGACACGCTAAATCCTATAAATCCAATAAAGTAAGTTCTAGAACTTTTACCATTGTACAGCTAAGTCTGGTTCATTCCCCAGATAAATTTCCACAAGTTGGAGGCAGTCATGTGAATTAGATAAGATTTAACAGCTATTTGCTGGGGAAAGTGAAATGACGAGTTTAAACAGCACAGTTTAAAGAGCTTTTGTTTTGAAAAACTGTTGAATTCATTCAGCTCATACTTTGCTGAAATTTTATATTTACATTCCAAGTGCATTTATCAAAAAAAAAAAAAAAAAAAAAAAAAAAAAAAAAAACAATGGTAAACGATTAGGACGCAATATAGATTATACACTTCAGTAACTACATCGGTTCACGCGACGTCACTTGATGTTACGCCATGTCAAACTAAACCATGACGCTGATCTGCTCTTAGTAGAAAAACAGCGTATAAATGTTGTTTTTCTCTGCTTACACTGTAGTCTTACATTAATTTATGGTCAAATAATAGAAAGAAGAGAATGTAAATATGACCAATGAACTAAATTTTTCTGGTGTTTAATACATTGGGTCGCTAGCGAAGTTTAGATGAACCCTTTCGGGGCTCATTTACTTTGCCTGCGACCCAGTGTACTTTAAACTTCGATAAACATCAGAAAAATGAAATTCGTTCATTAACTGAGAAGCATTGAGAAGCAAAACAGGTCTTATTCGAAACCCCGGACTTATTAATTTTGTTAAGAGTACGATAATTATAGTCTGGTGCATCTCGTAAGTTAGTTTTAAACCAAGCGTAATTTGAGAGTCTAAAAGTTATTGCAAGTTTGTAAAACCAAACTGCTGGAACAAGATTAAAACAGCTCGTTGTTATTCCAATTTCAGATTTCAACTTTATAAGACATCCAAAACAAGATTTAAACAAGAAGGACTTAACACTTTAAAGTACAAGGTACTGGCTACCAAAGAAGAACCTTTATACACATGGATTCAAGTTCATTACAATGAATCACAGATTATGCAGGTAAACCTGTTTTAATAGTTTTAATGAAGTTAAGGTATTGATATGTGCTGTATCGAAAAAGGAAATCTGCAAAAATAGGTTGTAATCGCAACAGATTGTCCCCATCCCCCTCTCCCAACCTCCCCACCACCCTCTCCCGCACCCCCACTCCAACTCAGTTTTTTATCTCTACTATTAAGAAGTCGAAATTGTGTGACATATTGGTGGAAAAAAAGATTAATTTGCGGCACAAATGTATAAAATAATAATCCTCATGAATGAAAAATTACTTAAGTCTGAAGTTCTAAAGAATCCTGAAAGTCAGTTATAAATCTAAGGTAACGGTAAAGGGTTTCCATAGCCTTGTTACCGCAGGAGCAGTGGAGGTTAGAGGTAAATTGTATATTGGGCAGAGCATATGAAAGGCGGAGCCCATCCGAGGCCTGTTCTTTCGCTGCATTATCCCTCCCTGATTCGAAAACGTACCCATTTACTGCTGGGTTGACAAAGTCGCTAGCTGACTCCAACCCGAAAGTTCGAACCCGCAACCTTCTACACCATAAACTAGTCGCTCTATCCGCTCGACCACGGCGCCTCTCTGATTATCAGTTTATCCTATAAATTATTTAACAACTCTTTCTCACATAAAAACGAAGCCTGTGTCCAAATTAATGAAACAATAAGAAGACAGAGGATTCTACCTTTTTTGATGTTGGATCGTTTCACTAACACACCTGTATGGTCACAACAATGTGGTTTTTATACCAACCTACACTATACATGTATGTAATGGAAATATCCATTAATCAAATTTTTCATATACTGTAACGTTTCTATTATTCAGTGGATAAAAAACTCGTATCATAAAACTCGTATGATCACACGTGTAATAACATTTTGGCGCAAACATGTAACGGCATTGACAACGACCGTGTCCACAATGCGTTTTATTAGTGAAACAATCTTAATTTTGAAGGCGATAAAATACCATTTTAAAGGGTCTTATGATAAACAGAATTTTACACGAGTGGCCATTTCATATGAAATTTATGAAACTTGCCGACAGCTCGTTTAATAAATTTCATATGAAATGACCACTCGTGTAAGATCCTCTGCAGGGGCGAAGCTAGGGGCAATTACACTGTACGCACAATTATGCTTTATACTCACTGAGGGCAATGATAGGGGGTTAATCCGCTAAGATATATCAAATTTTCTGTCTGTTGGCAGTTAACATTAAAATTATGCCCAATTAACAACATTTCAGCATGAAAATACGCAGGTGTGTATTGAAATTTTGTCAATTTGACAAAATTTCAATACGCACCTGCGTATTTGCGTATAGGTAGCTACGCCCTTGCTCTGTATCAATGATATCTTAATTATTTTCAGGAATTTGACAACACATGGAGGAATACTGTTAAACCCACAGTAAATGTAAACGTTTCTTCAGCAAATGTTACGCATAATAAAACGCAATGACATAATGGTACAGATGGCACCTATTAGAAACTTGTTGTTGGATAAGGTGACCTGGTATACAATCAGGGGAAAGAACCTGTGTCATTTTCATTTTTGAATCTCTTATTATGGGTCAACTTTTAAAGGAAAGAATTTGCTCCTTTAGGAGCAAATTTTTTACTTTTAAAAGTCGACCCTTTTTGGAATGGCTTTGTCACCATGAAAGCAAACAGAAAATCACAAAAGATATTTCCCTTTGTGAAAATGGCGGAAAATCAGGAGGTGTACCCAAACACCTTTTAGACATACTTACATCTGCATTGCAACCAGGTTGTAACTTGTGCAAGATTGGGCGAGCGGGCAAATCGCAGACTGTCTCAGAAATGCGTGTAACTCGTCTAAACAGTCGGGGTCAATTTGGTTGAACGATCAGTCGTGCAATCTTACGACTGTGATGAAACTTATTTGTACTTTCGACGACCAGTCTTGTTGGCTGTAGAATGGTTCTGAGGACATTTAAGCCGCGATGCGAGAAAAAAAAGTGGCATGTTTGCCCAGCACAGACTCAGATCAGCCTGGGCACCCGCCCAGTCTGACCAGAGTCTTGGCTGTGCGCTTTAAGGGTAGATAAGGGTCTATGCTACCGCAATGCTGATCTGAGTCTGGGCTGGACGCACATGCCACTTTTTTGTTTTTCTCGCGTCGTGGCTAATTTCATTCTAAAGGTCAGTGTAAGGAAGGTAACATCATGGTTTTTTTATGAAAGAGGTTGAGACAACGAAAGATATCACTTGATTGTGTGACATTTCGGTCTTGTCATTAATTATTTTATCTATTGTTTCAGTATTACGGTATTAATACGGTATGTGTTAGTCACAAAAATGTTAACTCTTTCGGTGCCAAAGTCGCAAAAATGCGACTTTGCAAACAGCGTATATCCAGATCAGCCGGCTCTTTAAAGAGCCGTCTGATCAGGATCTACACTGTTTGCCATTCAAATATGAACTTAAAAAGCCTGATTTTATGAAAAATGTCTTTAGATTGTTAAAATTTCCAATTACAAATCTGTCGTCTGATGATTTGAGCAGACGAAAATTTGTCGTCTGAAAAATTTGGCGCCGAAAGAGGTAATGCATTAGCATCTAATGGTGCTATCCGGGCGAATGGACTTCATGTTTCCCGGACTGCTAAACTCAGAGCTGTAGTAGCTCCAATATAAATTACGCTAAGGAAATGAAAGACTCCTTGATGTAGCTACGGCGTGATCGGACACCAGGCATGATAAAGGGCCTGTAGACCGTCGGTACCAATTGCTTTGACAAGCCAAATGCACAACCAGGACGTCTTCATGTCAACGTTTAAAAACTACCAGCCAGAGTTTGAGCTTCGATTACGTTTCACATCTTCAGCCCTACTTTTCATCTAATCGAATCCAGGTTTAAAAAAAAAACAATTTCTTGAACCATGATTTAAACTTTAAAAAAACAACCTTAGGTTCAAAAGAGCCACTCATTGAAATTCTTAAACAGACTTTTTAATGAGTGGTTTAAATTAACTAACACTATAGAGGAGAACCTATGTTTAAAAATATCGATCACTCCTTGAAAGTCTTACACTATGGATAAAATCCATAGTGTAAGACTTTCAATATTTTTAATCCATAGTGTAAGACTTTCAAGGAGTGATCGATATTTTTAATCCATAGTGAAGACTTTCAAGGAGTGATCGATATTTTTAATCCATAGTGTAAGACTTTCAAGGAGTGATCGATATTTTTAATCCATAGTGAAGACTTTCAAGGAGTGATCGATATTTTTAATCCATAGTGTAAGACTTTCAAGGAGTGATCGATATTTTTAATCCATAGTGAAGACTTTCAAGGAGTGATCGATATTTTTAATCCATAGTGTAAGACTTTCAAGGAGTGATCGATATTTTTAATCCATAGTGTAAGACTTTCAAGGAGTGATCGATATCTTTAATCCATAGTGTAAGACTTTCAAGGAGTGATCGATATTTTTAATCCATAGTGTAAGACTTTCAAGGAGTGATCGATATTTTTAAACATAGGTTCTCCTCTGGAAAACTCAACACGCACTCAAGTGTGTATTTACCCGCCTGTGACAAAATTACTAAAATTCTGTACTAGATTTAAAGAGCCACATTTGTTCATTTCCATGCATAATGGAAAATGAGACCTACAGTGGAGGTGGGGACAGAGGAAGAGAACGAAGCAGAAACTTAAGTTATCTAACGTTTTCAACTTTTTTCCTGCTTAATTAGAGCTATGTTTCACAGCTCAGGCATATAATCCAGCTGGAAATGAAGGTGGGTCTATATGACTGATGTTTACTCTTATTTCAGCCGGAATGCCTTTACCAATGCAAGCGTATAGTACATTTAAAATATAGTCGGATGGTTCGAACGATCCTCATAAAACTTTGTGGACGACTAGTACTTTCAGCAACAATTTATGTCCGATGTTGCCAGCGCGTATATTGTTTAAACTCAGGACTAGGGTCGAGTCGGGTAACGTCGGACATCGGGTAAATTCGGACATACCATTGCAAACAGTGAAAATCCAGATGAGACGGCTCCTAATCTCATCAGAATTTTCACTGTTTGCCCAGTTATTTTCGTTTTAATTCCAAACAACTGACATATAAAGGAAACAATGTCACTGTCGAAATTTACCTGCAGTTCGAATTTACCTGACTTGACCCTACATCTTAGTTCTACCTCCATAACATGTTCAAATAGCAGGCTGTTATTAGTGCCTTATAAGATTATTTTCATGAGGAAGGAGATCCGATGAGGCTACGCATTTCGTACTTCAAATGAACAACCTACCATAGGTCCCCTATTTTTTTAAATAAACGTCTCGGAGTGCATTGCAATTCACATGTCCTATGAATGGTACTCCGAACAATGTGGGGAACAACGTTTGGTAGTCTGGAGCCAATCTTGGCAGTATTTAGACACAATTTTCACAGAAGATGAGTGTGGGAGCGTGTATTAGCGTGGAGGTGTTTATTAAAAATAAATACGGGATGTATCTCGAGGAATTAAATGGCCTCTTCCCACTGGCCACACAACGTTGAATCAACATGGATTCAGCTTTGATTCAGTGTCATGATGTTTCAACGATTTTGATTCAGTGTCATGAAGTTTCAACGATTTTGATTCAACGTCATGATGTTTCAACATTGTATGCCTGCTGGGTGTGTGTGCTATCAGTGGCTTGTTAGTATGTATGTATGTTTCAATTCTCATATCGACGTTCCCCCCGCACCTCAGCGGAACGGATCCATAGTCGCAGTAAAGGGGCGCCGATCGTCCGGCTTGTTAGTGTTGAGGCTGCTTCTATTTAGCCGGGCCGCGTAGCGCAATCGGTAGGGCACCTGACTCATTAGTCAGAGGTCCTGGGTTCGAAACCCGGTCTGGCCACATACTTTCGTTTCTCCTTCCGCTGATTCAAGAAGGGCAGTTGTCAGTTACTGGCGAAAGTATGTACACTTATTACTGGTTAACCGCTTAGGAGGTCTAAGCCTGCCCAGGAATAGTGTGGTTAGGTTAACTGATCGTCCCGACATGACCATAGCTGTTTACCGTGGACGTTAAGCATCAAATCAATCAATCAATGCTTCTATTTACATGTATTAGTATTTCCAATTGCATTTTCAATGAGGTATAGATTTCACAATTGTCTGTATGTGGTATTATCAGGATGATGGTACATGAAACACGAGAAACCTGAATAAATTTTTGCATCAGGTCAGTGCTCCAGATGAGAAGAGGTGACATGAATAATTGAAAGATAGTTTTCAAGATTTCTCCGTAAACACATATGTTCTTATCCCTCAATAGGACCGTCTCATTGAAACGGTCCTATTGAGGGATCAGAACATACGTCTAAAAACATCTCGAAATTATCCTCAATCACACACATTATCTGGTGCTATGGCACCTGAATTAGACCACAGTGGACAGCAAATGTTCAGGGGTTTTTTCTGGTAACAGACAAAATGGAAGTGATTTCAATCACTTCCAAACTTAGCTGAGTTAGACTGTGATCTTTGCATATTTGCAAAGGGTAATTTACGTCTAAGTTTGCCGGTAACATAATAGAGTTTAACTTATTATCTGTAGTTATAGTTTATGTACGTCCCATATTATTTCTAACAATAGAAGAATAAAAGGTTTCATTTGGAGCAACACAAACGGAAACACTGATATAATGCCCTATGTTTTCTTTATTTACATATCATTTATCCAGTGAACATAACTATTGCTTTACCAAACTTTCCTCTATCCTGAGCTCGTTTGGTTAAGAAATAGATCAGCTCTAGCAGTGAATTGTTGAGTAATAATTCACTGTTTGGAGTCAGTTGTAAAGTAGATTATATCACGAGCGCGGAGCGCGAGTGATATATCTACTTATAACTGACCGACAAACAGCGAATTATTACTCAACAATTCCATGCTAGAGCTGAACTATTTCGATTCTAACGCCCAAAAATGCTGAAAAAGTATTCTTTTCATTCAAACTCTCCAAACCTTCCTGCCAGCGCGTTCATGCTCCCGCCAATATTCTTAACTGTATCTAAGGTAAATGAACGACTTTATGGCGATTTTAGAAAGAAAAAGAGACGTTACATCGTCTAACGTCTCAAAACGTCACAAAATTACGTCAGCAATGCAAGTGACGTCAGCAATTAGACTCACGCGCTACGAGACAGTGAATTGTTGCAGAATAAAAGACGGAAACTTTCCATTGCTTCTATAGGCGCACTGTGTTAGAATATTAGTTAACAGTTAGTTCGTTTTTTTAAGCGATTCGCGTTTTCATTATGCAGTTTAAGATAATCAGGGAACACTAGAAAATAACAGAAACAAATACTTCTTCTGTAACTGCCTTGTAAAAAGATGAAAATGAAAGCAGACACCCATAGTGATAGTCAATTTTTAGTGATACACTGAGCCCGCTTTCTCGAATAAATAATTGACTAGTCAAAATGCAAAAGCAGCTGAATTTAAATCAGCAACATAACAATCAATATCTTTAATTCTTAGAACGAAATGAAGTTCATATTTCATAGAAAAGACAGTCATTTGCATTGATAATATAAATAAAAAACTATTCGTATTTTTTCCCGAAAGAAAAATGTTTGCAAAATGTATATTATCGATCCAAACCACTACGAAATGAGTGAATT
The DNA here is from genome assembly GCA_963989385.1 of Ctena decussata. Lineage (NCBI taxonomy): Eukaryota > Metazoa > Mollusca > Bivalvia > Lucinida > Lucinidae > Ctena > Ctena decussata. Next base: position 58,873,181 of record OZ022501.1, on the reverse strand, counting down.
TTAACTGTTCATTTTAACACAAACTCGCAAACAGTAGCCTACATTGTAAACAGACTATCAAAAAACAAAACAACAAAAAAAAAAACATTAAGGGGGGGTATCAATAAGGTGGGTTTTCTGCATCCTACCAAAGTTTTCTTTTTTTTAACTGATGGTATACTCCTTATTGGACCATATGTGACTTTGGTCGGAAAGCCCTATTTACTGAGCTATGGGTCCACAGAAGTGGGTGGGGTAATCCAACATGGTTTTAGCCTGTCTTGTAAAAACATTCTCATTTGGTAGAAGAGTACAGCAGACAGACAGGATTTGATAAAATGATTAACAGAACATCTAAACTATATTTCCATATCATTTTATTTGGTTTAATTTGAACATTTTGTTGTCAAAAAAAGACTTCCTTTGACATTCAGCATTTTTTGATATTTTTGTCCTCAATTTTCAATATTTCTTGGCCTTATTGTTAAATAAACAGACCAGTTGTCATCAAACTAATGTCAAGGAAGCACCCTGACCAGGAAATTCGGATGATGTGACCAGAATTTCAGAATGACCTAGTTTTCATGGTCGACTGAACACATAAACTTGCTTAAAAGATGTTTTTCATTTAATTTTGACCTAGAATTACGAACCTTTGGCCAAATTACTATTTTAACTGCTATATTATGCCCTACCCTCCCCCCCCCCGCCACTAAAGGTGAGAGAATACATATTGGCTTCAGATCGGATCTCCCTGTCGTCTGCATCTGTGTATGTGTAATATGCTTTGACCTTGGAAACAAGGTCAAGGTCAGATTTTGATGACCTTGACCTTGTTTCCAAGGTCACAGAAGGACTTAATATGTGACACATACACAAATGCAGAAGCCAACGAGATCCGCACTGAAGCCAATATGTATTCCCTCACCTTTAGTGGCGGGGGAGTGGGGCATAATATAGCAGTTAAAATAGTAATTTGACCAAAGGTTCGTAATTCTAGGTCAAAATAGAAAGAAAACCATCTTCCAAGCAAGTTTATGTGTTCAGTCGACCATGAAAACTGTGCCATTGTGAAATTCTGGTCACATCATCTGAATGTCCTTGTCAAGGTGCTTCCTTGACATGAGTTTGATGATAACATGTCTATTTATTTAACAATAAGGCCAATAAATATTGAAAATTGAGGACAAAAATATAAAGAAATGCTGAATGTCAAAGGAAGTCTTTTTTGACAACATATGTTCAAATTAAACCAAATAAAATGATATGGAAATATAGTTTACATGTTCTGTTAATCATTTTATCGAATCCTGTCTGTCTGCTGTACTCTTCTACCAAATGAGAATGTTTTTACAAGACAGGCTAAAACCATGTTGGATTACCCCACCCACTTCTGTGGACCCATAGCTCAGTAAGTAGGGCTTTCCGACCAAAGTCACATATGGTACAATAAACTAGACACATTGGAGTATACCATCAGTTAAAAAAAGAAAACTTTGGTAGGATGCAGAAAACCCACCTCATTGATACCCCCCCCCCCCCTTTGCCCTACTGCTCATCATAAATGGGGCCGGTGTAACGAAGTAAAGTGACCCCCATAGAATACCGACCCCCCCGGTCATTATTCTTCAGAAAAAGTGACCCCTTTTCTATAAAATATTGACTCCCTTTAAAAAATAACGACCCTTCTGATAATATCTATAAAATAGTGACCCCCCGGTCATTTTTCTTTAAAGAATAGTGACCCCCACCCCCATCTCGGTCACAATATTATTACTACCCATGAAGCAATGGTGTCTTCATACATGCTTATGGCTTACAAGATGTTGTGTCCGGTCTGTTACAACTCTCTTGTTTGATGATTGATTTTAAAAAAAACTTGGCATAAATGTCAAGAGGATGTGTTTAGCGCAAGTCCTAGGTACTAACTAGAAAGCCAAGATCACAGAGATCATTCAAAGATAATGGTGTCCTGCTATATGACTCTGGCAAACAGAATCTTGTGTCTGACCTGTAACTTTGTCCTTTGTGGGTAGACTTTCAAATAATTGGAAACAAATGTTAGCCACATAAAGACAATATATCGCGTGCAAGATGTAGGTCCCGACCTCAAAAATTAAAGTCAATGTCACAAATTAAGATAAACGACAATGTGTGTAATTTAACTTATGATGTTAAAGTAATATAAGATCTTAGCATTCACAGGTAGACCCGTGCACTAAAAAGAGGTTTCGCTGTTGATTTTGAAAAATTATCAGGTCTGCACATTTACTTTCACTGCCTTTCTCAAGAGGGATACTTGACATTTTCAGTCTTCCAAATATTTTTTTTTTATTTTTCTTATTTACTGAATTTATTTTGTTAAATATGCTTACAATGAAGAAAATACTACAGCTGCTCATAGTATGCAATAACTTGTAGATGAATAGTATGCTAGCCTTATTCTAAGATGCAGAATGTCTAAATACCCCACCTTTTTTTTCAGATTTTTTAGCTGTATACTATCTGCCACTCCCATTTGCCTAAGCATGCCACTCACATTTAATGTGTATATTGAATATAGCAATATCTTCGCGTATCATCGTATAATTTTGCGTAGAGGTGTCATAATATTATGACCAGGGTACTTTTCTTTCAATATAATGGTCGGGGGTCAATATTCCTAAAAAGTGACGGTGGTCGTTATTCTAGGCGATCACAATTCTTCGTGTGGAGCCATTTAACTTCGCGTGGGAAGAGTGTGTGTGTGTAAAGGGCGCGTCTGTGGTGGGGGTTGGGGGGCCGGGGAGGTCATAATATTGTAATGATATGACCGGGAAGTCATAATATTATGTCCGGGGGTCACTATTCTTTAAAGATAATGACCGGGGTCGTGATTCTATGGGGAACTCATAGAATAACGACCCCTGTCATTATTCTATAGAAAAAGTGACTCCGTTTCTATAACATACTGACTCACGTTAACACCTCGATGTTCATCCCTACCTAATCGACCACTTACTGACTACAGTCAAACTTGCTTAAGGGTCACCCAAGGGAAGGACAGAAATTGACTGCTTAAGACAGGTGTCCCCTTAATACAGGTTCATTTGCTTAACAGACCCAGAAAATGTGGCTGTTTAAGACAGGTGATCCCTTAAAAGAAGTGACCACATGAGCAGATTTGACTGTATTTACTACTGCAAGTTTTATTATTGGAAATGCTTGGTGATGTTGTTGGGAGGATGTGGAGGGATGGGGGTTGAGGAGGGCTGCGTTATTATATAATAATGTTATGACCGCGGAATCATAATATTATGACGGGGTAGGGGGTCACTATTCTTTAAAGAATAATGACCGGGGTCGTTATTCTTTAAGGAATCCAAAGAATAACGACCCCGGTTATAATTCTATAGATCTCAAAGATACTGACACCCGTTAACCCCTCAATGATAGCTATAAAATGATAATCCCCACCTAATCGAGAACTGACTATTAACTCGATTAGGTGGGGATTAATATTTTTAGCTATCATCGATGGGGTTAACGGTTGTCAGAATCTTTTAGAAACGGAGGCATTTTTTCTATAGAATAATGACCGGGGGTCGTTATTCTATGGGTTCTCCATAGAATAAAGACCCCCCGGTCATTATTCTTTAAAGAATATTGACTCCCCTATCCCATCATAATACTATGACTCCGCGGTTATATCATTATAATATTATAACACCCCCTCAACCCAAACATACACACACATCCTTCCCAACAACGTTCAACAAGTAAAAACCAATAATAAAATTTGCAGTAGTTAAAAGTCAGTTAGTGGTCTGTTAGGTTGGGTTAATATTTTATAGCTAACATCATGGGGGATAACGGGAGTCAGTATATTTTAGAATGGAGTAATTGTTTCTAAAGAATAATGACCAGGGGTCGTTATCCTATGAGTTCCCCATAGAATAATGACCCTTTGGTCATTATTCTTTAAAGAATAGTGACCCACGGTCTTAATAATATGACTCCGCGGTCATAATATGATAATATTATAACCCCCCACACACACACACACACCACCACCACCACCACCACACACACACACATCCTTCCCAACATCACCAATAAGTATTACCAATAATAAAACTTGCAGTAATAAATAATAATTTAGTGGTCGATTAAGTAGAGATTAATTTTTATAGCTATCATCGAAGGGGTTAACGGGAGTCAGTATCTTTTAGAAACAGAGTCACTTTTTCTATAGAATAATGACGGGGAATCGTCATTCTATGGGTTATTACCATACAGGTCATTTACGGTAGCATCAGGTACTCAAGTAGTACCAACATTGTTCCAGTGATGACCTTGGAATTACCTTGTCTTTTTTTACAGTAAGGTCGAATTTGCTTTTTTGTGCTTTTATGTGGGAAAATGCTTGGACATAAGAGTTCATGGAAATTAACCTTTAAAAATCTTCTGCACTGGAACCAAAAGATTGATGGCCTTGAAACCTTGTATAGAGCATTGGGCACTGACGTTCTATCAGAAACTGAGGGTGAGGTTGGGCCTGTAAAATCGATTTAAGCCCCCCAGTAATTCATTACTGACCGTTCCAATGTTGGTAGTTCTGTTGTGGTTCTCTGTTGCCTGTTTTTGGTGTCAGAGTTTCTGTGATGTTTTACCTTATGTATGTTCTTATTATTTTTGGTTCGGTTTGGGTTGCTGAGTGGCCACCTTTTGGGAACAAGCTGCTCACTCGGTTGGCCATATGTTCTCTGTATCTTGATTATTTGTAATCTTAGTTGTTTCCAACTATGGTTTGAGTGCTGGATTTGGATTTTGATTGTTTCAGTTCCTGGTCTTTGCATACTTTTTACTTTTATTCGAATGATGTTATTGGTTTGATCTTGAACTTTTTAGCACAAGATCAAATTTTCTTTATATTAGAAAAAGTCATAACATATTTTTGAAGACTTTGGTATGGCCATCAACTTAATGAGTATTTGAAGAATATAAATATCAGAGGTCAAGGCAATTCTATGATCGTATTTCAACAGCTTCAGACAGGTCTGTCAAACGAAACGACTGAGCCGATTGAAGCAAAATGTCACATGGAACCTCCATGAGTCAGAGAAACAACAGTTTGCTTGAACGGTTTTTGTCACATGACCGAGATGTCCGTTATGCCCATGTGTTATAAACCTTTAACATTCTTCTTCTCTCACATATCTAATGATATTGAAAATCTGATATCCAGCATATTGAGATTCATATAGTATCTGGTTTGTTCAAGCGATGACACTAGTTTAATCTATGACCTTTTTTACTCTGGTGAGCGACTCAGGACCTCATGGCCCTCTTGTTTTTCATTTCATAGAAATTGCTGTAAATTTTATGCAAACAATGAAGAAAATGATCAGACGCGTATTTTTTGCTGCGTCTGATCTTGGTCTGCATGTTTGCCTCTGTCCCTTTTTAAGGACGCCAGGCCTAAATGGGTTACTGAAATCGTATGAGCCTTAGAGCCATACTGCGTATACAGTATACTTGGAATGACTTTATTTTTCTTTCTTTATTTATTTATTTTGTTTATTTTTTTGTTCGGGTAGAGGGGTAATAAAATTATGACCGGTGGGGTGGGGGAGGGGAGTCCCTTTTTTTTAAAGAATAATGGCCGGGGGTCGTTATTCTATGGGGGGTCACAATTCTTCGCGAGGGGTCGATTTATTTCGTGTGTGGGGGTCATAATATTATGACCGGAGAGTCATAATATTATGACCGGGGAGTCACTATTTTTTAAAGAATAATGACCGGGGGTCGTTATTCTATGGGGGTCACTTTACTTCGTTACACCGGCCCAGGCAAATGCCTAAATCATATTGTATCTTGTAGGGGAATGGCAAAATAATATACATAAGTTGATTTTGGCAAAATCCACTATCTACATAGCTTTATCCATGCTGTTCTTCCATGCAGCAACTACGGCGCTCTGTCGCACAAGGTTCTTCCTTACAATAGGGGACCATTTAGTTGTCCCCTTCATCGGATGGAGTATGTCATCATTGGTGACCCCTTCATCTTTGTATTCATCCTCTGTGTGAATCTCCATTTTCTGGACTATTAGGCGTAGAAGGTCGTACTGTTTGGCCATGTTGCTGGACAACTCCTTCATTCTAGAAAAGTAACGATGTTACCAGAGTTGCAGAGAAGGAGGGATTTTGAAGATAAGTCTAAGATAATTTCTTTGACTTCTCAACGAAAACATGTTGTGGCCCTCATTAGAACCGCCTCTTCGAGACGCTTCTAATGAGTATCACAATATATTTTTATGGATAATAAATAGAAAATTATTCTAAGTTATCCCTGTTACTCCTTATCTGGATGACCTATGAACACCAGTTTTACCGTTGCTTACAAGGCACAGCCCACATAAAAAAGTACGAAGTTATGGATGGATAGATAACATGCGATTTTAGGTCCTTTTCAACATTGTTTTAGTCATATAAGGACGAACGAACCTATACTTTATTACACTCAAGTCTATACAGACAAGTGAGGTTATGACAAACACATATGAATATTCAATATGAACATGCTACTTATGAATACAATAACACATATACAATTGTTTTCAAGAAACTATTCAGATGGTAATTTTGATTTAATGTATTTATGTTTTGTCACTTAGAAAACAAGAGGAACGTTTCATTACATATTTGTTGAGCAATTCACGGTCGGGGAGTGCGTTGGAGATGACGTAGAATTAGGACGATGGGAGATGAATTATGAAAGGCTGTGTGCAATGAGCCCCGTTTAAGATTGAAAAGACTTGCAGCTGCAGCCAGAATCGAACCCGTACAGCTAGCTTTAGCAGTCCAGTGCTTAACGCAATAACTATTGACAAAACAAAACAGCGCTCTTATCACAACATACATAATTAGTCTAAGACAGTGGAACTGCAACACAAGGACTGCCTTTGAGAGCTTTCAGAAGTAGGAATCTTTTTCTAAGGTGTTCGGATACAGTTTCAGGCGAAGCAACTCTGTCATTTCCAATTAAGCCTCCATTTTCAATAAATAGAGGATCTTACATGAGTGCTCATGTATTATTGAATTTATTAAACGAGTTGGGGAAAAAGATAAGATGCGAGGCTATGCCGAGCATCTTATCGCTTTTCCCAACGAGCACAATCCGGTGGATAGTGAAACATCGACCTGTGTAACCACGGATATGCTGGTGCAATGTCTAGAATACCGGTGTCTAGAGGGCATTGTAATGCATATGGTCTAAGGGTAAAACCCTGTGATCTGCCGTGTGGGGGGTGTGAATTCTGCATAAAGGCCGATAAAAATGGGGGTTCCTTTTCCAGGGAGGTGGAAGGTTCAGAAACAAAGGCATCTCCAATGTTGCAGATCATTGTACCTATGATCACTGAACAAAGGATGATGTAACTGGGGAATGTTTAATTGGTATGGAAGAAAATGTTCAGTTCTTAAAATCCTGGGGAATGTGGTAAAAGTACAATTGAATTGGAACAGGGGGACACTCCTGGGGCACGGGGTCATACCAGAAAATGTTCAGGGAAAACCTGGGGTATTGAAAAACTTGTAGATATGAATCGGGTAGCTCCTGATGGGTGGATTAAAGATACCATGGGAAATGTTCAGATTAATTCTGGGGATGAAAGTCAGACTGGATACAATCTGGAAATATTTTGGGACTATGAAAAGGGGTATCTTAGAATATGATCAGGTAAAACCTGGGGTATGTCATGGAGGGGTATTTCCCAGAGGCCTGAGGTATTGCAGGGAGTAAGTAATAGCCAGTTAGAAATTCAGCTGCAGCAACAAAGTTGTTTGTTAGCTGTTAGAGTCAGGATAACAGTGTTCTCCCCAGAAATTTGAGAAGTCATGTCACTTTTAGCACAAAAAATCAGATTTTGACTTGTTGATCGGTTTTTTAAAAAGAAATACTTAATATAGCAATGTTTGGTCAAAATTAGCCTAAATTTACATTATAAATAATTTGATGTAAGCCTTTAATGCATTTAAAAAACTTTACTGGCTAAAAAATGAAAATAACAGCACTTTAATAAAATTTCATTGGAATTAAGGCATGTCGCTTGCAACATGGTCTGGGGAGATCCCTGGGAGAAATAAGTCCATATAGATACGCTCAAGTTGGATGGGTTGGCAAACACCGAGATCAGCCTTGGAGTAACTGAAGAACCATCATGCTGGGGTTTCTCATGGAAAGATTTAAAAGAAGGGCAACTTGAAGATGGAAATCTGCAAATCATATTGACTGGGTGAAAAGCGCTAGCAAACCCAAAGAGGGAGTTGTGTTCCTGGCAGGCCCTGCGGCAAAGTCGTACAGGCTTAACAGGGAACAATTTCTCCTGATTGACGAGATCCTGTATAAGACTCGGAATGCCACCGACGAGAAGGACCTGGTCATGCCAACAAGTTTGAGAGACGAAGCCATCCAGTTAAGTCATTGCATATACCATCTGCAGGACATCAGGGAGTGGCCAGAAACAAAGCTAGAAGAAAGAGAAATTCTGTTGATAGGTCACCCATGGAGAGAGTCCACATTGACCTGGGACCATTGCCAAAACGCCCAGAGGAAATGAGAACATACTATGATGGTAGATCAGTTCACTAAATGGGTATAATGTATACCACCCCCATCGCAAACTGCTGAAGTAACAGCCCAAGCAGCTGTTGACCATTTTTTCTTGTGTAATGCCCTCGAGATCCATGAATCACAGATTACGACATATAGGCCGTACTGGAGCATAAAGTAAAGTAGGCATGGTAAGGCTGGAATGCAAGATTCTATTTATCATACAACACTAAAATCGCATTTTATTAGCAATTTTTGCACTAAAACGTCATGATTTCCCATTAGAAAACGCTACGTTTTAATGGACGTCAACGTATAACGTTACGGCGTAATGTGCATATTTAATCCACTAGTGGATTATCGTTTTTAATGCATGGCTTTATAACACTCTCAGACGCGACGTCATATGATAAAAGTCAACTCTTAAAGGAAATAATTTGCTCCCTAGGAGCAAATGCTTTGCTTTTTTGCAAAGGTTTCATCATCTAGGGCAGCAAACAGGAAGTCACAAATGTGGTTCCTCTTTGTAAAATTGGCGGGAAACTTTAAGTTAACAGAAGGCCTAACGATTATAGTATCTTGGAGTCTAATATGAAGCATTTGTTCGTCTTCATATATGTATAGTGCTTTTTTCTAATTAACCATTACTTTTAATTTTTGTTCTATAGTCCGGCCGCGATAAGTTGGCAATGTTATTATTTTGTGTTTATTTTGATTTGGTGACTGATTGGCTATATAGCAGAGTTCAGCTTATCCAACTCACGGGAGTGAAAGAATAAATTTGAATAATTTTGTTGCTATCAGTTTGGTTATCAATGATATTCTTAAACTAGAGACAGTTCCTGTCTTTAAGCTTTCAAAAAGTGTCATTTAGATAAATTAGAACTGCCAGTTAACTGTGATGTTCCATTATAACCAAAGATCAAGAAGTTACATGAACTGCACCGTAATGATAGTTCAGGTACTGTTGACATTAAAAATGTAAACAAAACATTGCCACTATAGCGCGACCGACCTATAAATTTATTTATACACGGCACCAAAATTGCTTTACCAAATATAACCCGTTATTTGTCTATGTGACGGGGAAAATGGGTCAAACTCACCTTTGCTTTTGTTTGTAGAGCTCTTCATAAACATGTTCTTGGTGCTTTAGATTTGCATTACCATCGTAGTCAAACGTATCGCCGGAGAATGACAGTTTGGACCAAAACTGTACAAAAGATACAAATTCCTGCATGCTTACTCATTTTTGTATTTAATCTATATGTTTTTTTCCTTAAGTCAAAAAAAAGGAATCCTCTTTATTTGCAAAGTTTTATTTTCACTTTTTACACGGACAGAGAGAGAGAGAGAGAGAGAGAGAGAGAGAGAGTGGGAAAGAGAGAGAACAGGTAGGCGTACTGTAAAAGTGGTTTACTCCCGTATTACATGAGATTGGTTGCAGTAAAAATGATCATAATGAACATCTTTTATTCCTATTATCCTATCTACTTTCAGTCACAAAACAAAACAGAAAGCAAATTTGTCAGCTATTTACAAGCAATTGAGCACATTACTAGGAATATAACAAACGGACAGATGGACGAACGGTCCCAGTTACTGCGGCTATGGAAACGTTCCGCAGAGGTGCGGGGGAACGTCGTTATGAGAACTGAAATAACAACAACGGAATATAACAAACACACAATCCGCATCCGAGGTTTACGCCTAGGGACGGACAGAAGCTTAAGCAGTCCTTGTGGAGTGAGTGAACTCGGGTTTAACGTCCCACCAACAACGAGGTCATATGGAGACGGGACCTTGGTTTAAAGTCTCATCCGAAAGACCGGAGAAGCGGGGGATCGATCTTGCGACCCCTGGATTGGTAGTCTGGAGTGTTATCCACTGCGCTACAGCCGCACCTTGTGGAAGCAGGACTTTACTTAACGAAGTAGGAAATCGACAAGAGTTTTATTAATATGTAACTTAGCTGCAGATCAAGATTATAAGTGAAGAACCAGGAAAATTCTAAGTATTGGGACATACAGATTTAAGGAAATAGTGCAGACCCAGAGCAGTCTGATCAGGACCTAAACTGTTTGCTAGTTTGTGTCAAAAAGTGCAGATGGAATGGCAAACAGTGTAGACCATTATCAGACTACTCCTTCTGAGTCTCCACTGTGTTTTCAGAACTATCTGTCCCAATACCTAGATTTTACAGTAACAGCATGTTCATTCTGATTCATTTGATTTGGTCGCTTACCGTGTCGATGTACCCGGCACATTTATTCGGGTAGTACTTGTATTCGGATTTGTCAACCATATCAATAACCTTCCATGGTAGTTTTGCTTCTAGATCTGTATGTAGTTCCACCTGAAAATTTTCGACAAAATCTCTTGCAGTGACAAAATATTAGGATAAAACTACTGGATTACATTCCTTGCCTTAAGAGGTGAAATGGGTCAGTTTCAAAAATTCATAAAACGTAGCTAAAAGATAAGATCTTTTCTGGAGTATAAGCAAAATCCCAGTTATTGAAAGCTCTTTCACATCATGCACATGCCGTCGAAATGATGTCACACTGACGTCCATGCGACGTCAGCACGTCGCTTCCACGTCAGTGCTACTTCATTACGACGTCATGTACCTGCTGGGTTACTACGACAGGATAAGTCCACGCTTTCTATCACCCTACCTAATACTGCTTTTCTTTGAAAATATTTACCGGAGGGAAGAAACACAAATGTCTATCATTGCTTTTGCATGCTGATCTGAGAAATGCTGCTCTGTATCTTGTACAGCATCATGCACTACGGCTTGTATTTTTCATAGGACACTTAACTGCAGCGTACTGTTTACTGCTGGAATCCAGTAGAAACTGTTCTGTTGAAGATTTTAATGAACTTTAAAAATGCATCTCGCCAACAGTTTAGCGTATAACAGTTCTATAGTACCTTTCTAACAAATTCTACATAGAATTTGCAAATTATTAAATGACGATATAATCTATGGATTTAGAAAGATGCAATTCTTAAGCATGTGTTTATTTACAATTTATCAGATTTAAGAATTTTGGCGGGTTGAACTTTTCATGTTAAATGTTATTTTTTATTTTCCATTTTATGCATATAAAATGTCATGTTATGAAAAAAAGTTTTCTCAGATCAGACAGGAGACCACGGAACAAGTAAGTTGCACATTAAAACAAGGGGCGGGGGCCTATAAGGTCCTTTTTCTGCCCAAGAGCAAAATGTTTTATTTTCAGCTGATGATTAGCCTATAGTGTCCGCCATACTGAATCAATAGTAGTTAAGCTCCGTAAGCGCTACTTTTGGAATAATGGGGTTTAAGATGTCACCAAAGACATTATTTTAACTTATAAAGAAAGATATTTATGATTGCCATTAAATTCAAAGGAGAAATATAGCTTATAATATGACTCCCCTGTCTCATGCTTATTTACCCCACCCACTTTAATAACCCCATTATTCCAAAAGTAGCGCTGACGGAGCTTAACCACTATGATTCAGTATAGCGGACATTATAAGCTAATCATAAGTTGAATATAAATATTTTGCTCTTGGGCAGAAAAAGGGCCTTATAGCCCCTTTGCTCCCGCCCGCCCTTTGAAGTGTAACGATCAAAGACATTTTTCAGTAGGACAAATATGATAAGAATTCATAGGAAAATGCTAGAGAGACAGGCATTGACAAGAGTTTGTTTTATGTCTGATTTAGAAACAACTGGACCACTCTCAGTGAAGCAAATTACGATTAAACATGTCGATTACAGACTATGGTTTTTTCGTACGTGAAAATGTCAAAATGATTATTTTTTGGACAAAGTTTTAAAAAGTGTCAAAAAGCGTACTTTAAATACAATGCTGTTGTTTTTGTTTTGTTTTTTTGTCGTTATATCCAAACAATTTCAGGTTTTCAAAAATCCAGTGTCTGTGTCTTTTTATTGTACATTACTGCTTCAGATAGGATAAAAAACACAGTATCAACGTATCAGAAGTTCCCTTATCACTTATTTCTGCTGCTCTGCTAAACTTTTGGCGAGGAGTACGTTTTATCTGTTAACTGGGACATCAAATTACTGCGATTTTACTCTTAGTTTTACGTTATCAAACAGAGCCAAATTTCCAGATAATTATATTTCATATCATACCTGCATGGCCAGTCGTTTCAGTGTGGCATGGTTCTGAACTGACTCTATGTCCCCGACAGCTAAACCGATCTGAAAACAGTATACTATGCATTAAAGTAACTGCAAAAACAAGAAAAGGAAACGGGCACAAAACATAGACACTTAAATTATTAGCACGTTTGTTCTCATTAATCAAGGTACATGTACCCGCAAAAAAGACATTCTCTCTGATACCATAAATAGGAAAGCAATACTATGCGAGTTCAGAGAAGCTTACTATCCATTACAACAAGGTCGGCTATAACGACACAGGTAGCTAATCCCAATATTTTTCTAGTCGCCGAAAGGTAATCATCTCCAGAGGGTCATGAAACTCCAGTAGCTGGTATGTTGCTTGGGTGGAGGAATTTACCTGGAAAATGATTGCACCACATCATCTCAGTCACCAGTAGCACTGGGCCTTAGAAGTAATTCAGTAGCTACACACCAGTACCGCCCATTAAAGCAGAAATAGGTGGTTTAAATCTGTGCCGGTTGCACAGGATCTAACCTTTAAATAGCACATATTGATGTTTGTTTTTTTGTTTTTTATAGTTCTTACATAGAGGAAATTTGAATTTTTCAGTGTAAGATCGATTTTTATTTCACCGAATGAACACCAAAAGCAGTATTTTCACGAGTGGCGAAGCCACGAGTGAAAATACCACTTTTGATGTTCATGAGTGAAATAAAAATTCATCTTACACTGAAAAAGTCAAATTTTCTATTTCATTTATGGTTGAAAATCGCAATAATTCTGTTTATTCAAGAGCGTCAGCCATCACGACAGAAACACAACTTTTTGTCTAGCCGTTTTGCGTCAAATTCGATGCTTCCAGCGTGTTTATTGGGTAAATGTATGTTATTGGTTGTAAACTGAGTTTGCAACTGAAAAGTGGCTTCAAATATCATTTTGATAAACAGATCTCAAAAAATTGCCAGATAGAATGCCTACATGAGACTTGGGCGGCCTGACGTCGCGTGCAGTAACAATGTAACGCTGGCGCTTTAAGTGACGTCGTAATGACGTGCAAACGTGCGTGACGTAATTTTTGTCCAGCCAGATAAGATCTAGCCAATTAATCAAAACAAAACTTGAGGCTATTTCACCAAAATCCTATTTCTGAAACAGTGAAATCGAAAATGATAATTTCACTGTTTGAAACAGTGAGATTATCAGTTTCGATTTCACCGAGAAATTTCTATAATTCATTGAAAAGTATGAAAGAAAAAAGAGGTAAACAAATTTTAGCAAAAATAAACATTTTTGTGACTTCCTGCCTACTTCCCCGGACAAAGAAAACCTTTAATTAAGAGTTTGCTACCCATTCATCTTAAGACAAGTTATCACAGAAATAAATTATCTCAATCTTCTGACGTACCAGGAGATTCATGAGAAGAATCGGCATCAGCAACACAAAACAGACAAGGAGGAATATGACTGTTCCACCGAAGTACAGTGTATGAGGATCATTATCAGTGTAGGGTTCATTGAATGACGCCATGAAGTCCAGCTCCAACATCATCATAGCTGTACGAAGGAGAGATAAACCAACTGTAGAGTAGGCAGCAGATTCCTAAAATAGACGAAGGAGAAATTTTTTTAAAAAGTATATATATATAAAGTTTGCTTCTATTTCTCCACAAAACTAGAGCGCTGTTAGATAAGAATTATTATTTAATCCAGCATGACACCTAACTTTCGACTATTGCCATCGTATAATTATACCGCTTCTGAAACAGAAGAGTGCCTGGCGAGTGTATGATAAAGTCCACTCGCAGAAATTATATATCAAGTACAGTCAATACTGTCTTAAGCAAGCACCTTAGGGAAGGACCAAAACTGTTTGCTTAAGGCAGGTGCTTGCTTAATACAGGTCAATTCACACTGAGAATGCTACTTTGGGACATGACATTGTGCCCTTTTAAGACAGGTTTCTGATGAACAGAGGTGGCCTTGAAAACAAGCTTGACTGTAAGTGTCACTTAAGAAATTGTAAATAACATGGCAAACATTTCAGAATCGATATACCTCTTACTTAAAATAAAAGGCATAGTTGGACATGACTCAGTCAAACTGCATGTTTTTCTCTAATTGCATATGGTTTTGTGAGCTATGATCTCTCAGAGATTGTGCAACAGCATATTGCTTGGCTGTATAAAAAGAAAAAGATTAAACATTTAAAAATTCAGCAATGAAAACAAGGGCATCTGCAAACAGAGTAGTTCCAGATGAAATGGCTCATGATCAGCTGACTGGATCTACACTCTGTGCCCTCTAGCCTTTGACGTTTCCATATGATATAGCTTGCACAAAACATTTTTTTTTAAATTATCAGATGTAAATTTTATCGTCCGCTTTTGAGCGTTTTAAGGGTTAAAATGCACCGCCCAGGCAAGTGAAAATTAGATATCTCGGAAAATTACACCAGTTTTTAGCATCAGGTACAAATGTAGAAACGTATCATCACTTACCTCTTTATTCATGAGCATGTAGAATGCCATGCCGAAGGCAATCAGAAGTATTGAGAAGACACATAAAACTTGTAGAAGGGTTTTCAATATCTCCAGAAACATCACCACGTATATGCCGAAGAAATCAAACCTAAGAACCAGAGTAATTTTATCATGTAATACGAGCCGCGACACGAGAAAACCGTGGCAAGTGCGCCATGCGAAGACTGAGATCAGCCTGGGCATCCACCCAGTCTGATCAGAGTCTTCGCTGTGCGCTTAAAGTGTAGTTTGGTATTGAAGCTAGCTACATGTGGACAGCGAAGACTCTGATCAGTCTGGGCGGACGCCCAGGCTGATCTGAGTCTTCGCTGGGTGTACATGCAACTTTCTTGGATATATCGTGTCGCGGCTCATGTAAGCATATATGTAACAAGAGGGCCATGAGGCCCTGAATCGCTCACCTGACCAATTGGCAAAGTGGCTTTTTCTTATGTCTGAGATTCTTCACAGTCTTGGTAGTTCTCTAGGACTCCATGCTACTTACCAAGTTTCAAGGTCATAGGTATATTGGCTCTGGAGAAGAAAAATATTAAAGGTTTATACCATAAATGGGTATGGCGGTCATGTTGGTCATGTGACCTGGACTATTTGAACAAATTTTTGGTCAATCAACCCCTGAAAGCTCTATATGAAATTTGGTTACAATTGGCCCAGTGGCTTTTGAGGAGACTGTTTGATATTGTCAAAATGAGAGTGTTCTGGGTCAAAAGTCAAAGAATGACCTTGACCTATTGTACTCATAAACTTTCATGTACTCATTAAGATGACTGTATATACCAATTTTAGGCCTAAATCTGCAAAACTTTTCATGAAATCTTATATTCTAGCATTTTCTCATATTTGACCTTGCTGTAAAATCGTCAAGGTCATTCCAAGGTCATCATTTTGAATAATCTCTATAGTACTGGAGTATCCAATGCTACATACCAAGTTTCTAGGCCATCGGTCAATTGGTTCTGGAGAAGATTTTTAAAGATTTTTACCATATATGGGCGTGGCGGCCATGTTGGTCATGTGACCTGGATCGTTAGAAAACGTTTTCATTCCATCAACCCCTGAAGGCTCTATATGAAATTTGGTTTCAATTGGCCCACTGGTTTTTTAGGTGATTGTTTGAAATTGTCAAAATATGAGAGTTCTGGGTCAAAGGTCAAAAAATGACCTTGACCTCTTGTACTCACCAATCTTCATGTACTCATTAAGGTGACTGTATATACCAATTTTTAGGCCAAATCTTCAAAACTTTCCACGCAAACATATGTTCTAACATTATCCTCTACTTGACCTTGCTGTAAAAAAGTTCAAGGTCAACCCAAGGTCATAATTTGAACAATCTTGATAGTACTCGAGAACTCAATGCTACATACAAAGTTTCAAGGCCATTGGTCAATTGTTTCTGGAGAAGAAGATTTTTAAAGATTTTTACCATATATGGGAGTGGCGGCAATGTTGCTCATGTGACCTGAACCGTATAAATAAATTTTCATGTACTCATTAAGATGACTGTAGATACCAATTTTTAGGCCAAAATCTTCAACAGTTTCCAAGATATCTTATGTGCTAGCATTTTGCCATATAAAAGCATAAGGAAGCAATTTGAACTTACTGTAAAAAAGGTCAAGGTCAACCAAAGGTCATAATTTGAACAATCTTAGTAGTTCTCACGTACCCAATGCTACATACCAAGTTTCAAGGTCATCGGCCTATTGGTTCTGGAGAAGAAGATTTTTTAGGTTTTTACCATATACGGGCATGGCGGCCATGTTGGTCATGTGACCAGGACCGTTTGAACAATTTTTCGTTTCTAAGACTCCAGGAGACTACATATGAAATTTGGTTACAATTGGCCCAGCGGTTTCAGAGGAGAAGTCGTTTGAAATTGTTGACGGACGGACGGACGGACGACGGAGCTTTACCATCCTATAAGCTCCCCCGGAGCCGCTGGCTCAGGTGAGCTAAAAAGCATCAAAAACAAAGCGCGCGTATAAATGAGATATGAATAAAGGATTTAATGTTAAGTGAAATAAAACGAATATTCATTTGGATGAATTTGTTCATGGAGGGTGTCCTATAGTACAATGACTCTCGGATAAAATGACGGTATTTAAAACATTTAAACATGCTGGTTCAACAAACGATATGGTAAGAGATGCAAAATTTTAATTGCAGTTTAAAAATAAATATGCACCGATCATCATTCTTTAGTTCTTGTCAAATCTTAGAATAAGCTGAATCTTAGAACGAACTGCTTGTAAAATGATAGTCAAAGGTGTCTTTAAATACATGGTGTGATTAAGCGGGAGTTAAAGTCCAAAATAATTAAAATACATGATAACTTTAGCTGGAGAATAAGTTCAAAATAAGATAAAATACGTGATATGATTTAGCGGGAATATAAGTCCAAAAATAGTTTAAATACTTGATAATTAGCTGCTTATGGTTTAGCGGGTGTATAAATCCAAAAGATTATACTCCCACTAAATCATATCACATAGTTTCCTCTGTTTTGTAAGTAAGCTGTTTTTAAAGGCGAAATTTGTACTACCGTCTAAGGAACAGCAAGCAGTTAAACCAAGCTAGGAACACTGCTATTGCACCAGCCCTCCACTGCCAGGACGGAGTTGTAGGGGACAGGAATGGTAGGATAAACAACATGGTGGATATGTAGAGAACCCATTCCAGGTAGTTGGTTTGGTCCAGAAAATATTTTACCCGCTGGAATTAGAACAAAATACAATTGTTGCTATTGCAAAAGTAGTTAACGACCCATTTATATGTCAGCATATCTGACAAAAGACATCCATCATAAAGGAATGACAGTTTCACATGAAAATAATTTAATGCTCTATCTTCAACTTATCACAAATGTTTGCCTTCAAAAACACTCTTCCGACCCCCGCCTTCCATTTTCGTAAGATCTCTAGATACGAAACGTTTATTGTGCCAAATGCATTTCGAAACAGTTTTACTGTGAGTTTCAATTCTAAGATGTATTAGTACATGTAGTAGTGCCTGTTTAATTAATTTGCCCTTTTCGTCTGCGAATGTTGAATGTATGACTCAATCAGCTAAATTTGCAAATTTATTTTCTAGTTCTTTGATTTATCTAGTTTACGAGAGCAAATCAGTAAATAGAGTTTTGTATTTAGCCGGTGCAAGAGGGTGTGACCAGTCTTCCGGTTTAGTTACTGATCATGAATAAATTAGGTCAAACAGTCCAAGCTTCGTTTCTTTACTTTAATCCTTGCTTCCAAAAGATCCAACTTTTCAAATTTAAAGAGTAACTTCACTTCAGGAACTGACTGAATCAGATCCCAAACCCTATCCCCAACATCAAAGGGAAAGATTGACAAAGACATCCCAACAAACAATAAAGTACAAGTAATAAGCCGAGTCAGCAGCTCTTTCCCAAATAGGTGGCAACTCAGCTATCTTTACTGAACTAAATAATTTAGACCAACAGAAGGGTTACAACAGACTAAGCAAATTATACGAAAAACATTTAACAACTATTTTTACCTATTTTCAATTTTTATTATAGAAGGGTTAAAATGAAAACACAATAAATTAAACAGCACCGAACATAAAACAAATGCAACCGCAACGAAAGTACCGCCTTGGGACGGTCAGTAATACATGCAGTAACTAGGGGGGGGGGGTTTAAACCGGTTTTACTTGGCCCAAATCTTCACCCTCATCCTCCGCCGCGGTGCACACAATTAGTTGGTAGTTCGGTTCGCATGGAGGTCCCCTAACTCAACGGAGAGCCATCACGGGCAACAATTAAAACAATTTCAACCCGAATTCAGGACACTCGTGATCGTTTTCATATGAAATTTATGAAACTCGCCGAAAACTAGTTTCATAAATTTCATATGAAATGATCACTTGTGTAAGATCCTCTATATATCAGACGGTCATACAAACCTGCTGTATCATCTGCATTACTTCTTTGATCATGTTTAGACAGCAGAATATCAACAACACTATTACACACAAACGATGGACCATGCCAAACTGGAATAGAAATATAGAAGCGACATACTGTATCGGCATTACAAGAAAATTGTATAAATACGGAATCGCGCGTCTGTCGCACTAAACTTGGTATAGTTACGTTTATATTTATATAAACCATGTTTTTTCAGAGCACAGAGATGCTATTAAGGCGTCGCAATACATAAATAAAGCGGACGAACTGCGTTTATAAATGCGGAGATACATATATACCTATGGATGCGCCCTCGAATCGGTTACTGCAAGCGTCACATGATGCAGTCTTTCATATTGTAAAAGTAAAGTTAGTGCAGGAACTATGGGGGCTAACATTTATGTGTAAATGCTGAACTAAATATAAAGGTAGGTTACAAAACTAACGATGAAAATTCTGTTCAAAAATATTTTGTCTTCCTTTGTAGTATTTATTAATTTTATTTTCCGAAGCCGCGAAAACCGTTGAATGATGCTGAAATGAGCCATTTCTTCTTTGTGCGATCAAAGTATTAAAATGCCGATTTTAAAAATAATTGCGTCACATTCTCATAAGTGCGTGAATTCTTTCGTCATTCTCCAGAAGTTGTTTGGTCATGAGCGGAGAGGTACACATCCCAAAATGCAAGGCAGCATTACGTCAGCCGCGTTCTCAATTTTTTTTTGGTGCGAAAACAAAAAAGCGCTAGCTGGTGTGCGAAGTAGAGTAAGGGCAGGCCGATAGGAAATTCCTCGGAAAACAACTTACCTAATATTTATAACTTTATACTTTTAAGTGAAACTGTTACATTAATTTCGCTGTAACAAGTGCTTTCCGACAATTTAGAAAAAAACGACAGCAAAATTACGATACATTCGAAACTCCAGGAACTAACTTGTCAGTGATGTCGAGCAAATTTTATGAGCAAAGTGATCATGATGTAGAATGTCCGCGCCTGGCAACTTAATTGCTTTTGTGGCGTGTTAAATCTGTTTACCTCACATCGTTCTACCGTTAGTTGTTGAGTCGAAACATTCGACTCTGATGTTGTCAACGAGTTGTTGGTACTGACTGCCGGATGAACGATTCGAAATGTACAAGTAGTAACCAACACGGTCAGTGCAGCAAGGAATACGGCATAGATGACCAAATTGAAGGTGTGAAACCAAGCCCCATACGCTCTCCTGAAAAAAGTGACGGTCACAAATGTAAGTTACTAATAACTACTTAAGTCTCCTGGAACTGTAAGATTAGTGAAAACATTGTTTTATGCATCAGGTCTCGTTTAAGGGATTTGCACTGTATTTCCATTAAGAAAAAAAAACAAAGAGGTGGGTGTTGAAGACATATGATGCCTTATTTGAGTTACACTTAAGGCAAGTTCGATTGTTCTTGCAAATAAAACATGTATCACCGGAGTCGTAAGTGGTAATAGACCGTCACCATGTGCTTACAGTAAAATTCGAATCAGTATACATTTGCACAAGCGTAATAAAGTCTTTAGTTTTCAAATTAAAGATTCTTCATAGTTCAAAGATTGGTCAAGCAAGAAGCAAGACCTATCAGACTGTCAAGATTTTACGTTTTTACATCACTGCACGTTTATAGCCTAGTTTGTGTTTGCATCTACAGTAAGGTATTATAATTCAAACGACGTTGTTCAAATTTTATTTCGGGCACTACTGTGCAATGAGAGAAAACAAACATCTCCAAGAGACAGGGCGTTGTTAAAGATGATGTATAGGTGTCTGAATTTGTCTTAAGATACGATTTTATTTTCACTTTGTTTTTCTTTTGAGATAATTTGGCAAATTTCGGCACCGAGACTTCATGCATGATTGTTTGAGCCAACTTTCACTGTTCTTTAAGTTCCTTAAATGCTTTAAAAGTACCATCTATTTCGCAGGCCCCGATGGGCTGAGGCCGAATAGTCTGGATATAACCTTATCGGACAGAATATGTTATTTCGGTTAGACTTACGTGTAAATGATATGGAAAACAAATTCACACTGGCACTTATAGACACGCTTCCTAGGGCAATACCATGACAAATATTTTTACACCTTTGAAACCTACCAAACTAATTCAAACCGTTTTGTTGCACTTAAATTTATTAGAACGAAACATTTACAAAGTTAAAAACAGCGCAATTGCATTAAATCACTTTCCAAATATAAAATACAATGCTCTACTAATGTAATATCTGATTTTTTACATCAGTAGTGAGTTTTGTATTTCATACGATTAGGAGTCACAAGATAGAAGATGCTTTTTTGCACGTGGCCAGAGCAAACAAATACTCTTTTGTATGTATTTCTCTGCCCTTCTAATAAGATTTCATTAAGCAGAGGTGGGCAAAAAACGGGAGCTCCTGACCTTTCATAAGGAGAACTTGGCTTTCTCATGTTTGCGCCGAGCGAGGTTCGAACACCCGGCAGTGAAAGTTAACATTTTTACTACTTGATACAATAATCACTGAGCTCACCATTTCATATTTAGATACGCTTCACTCAACGGATGAGACAGGCACTGGACTCGGCCATGACGAACCATTGTCTGTAAAAAAAAATACAGGGAGAGTTATTCGCAATTCTAACATTGATCGCCTATATAGCCAATAGTAAAACCTAGTGACATATTGCGTGACAAATCACTGGACGAACTAGTGTGACGTACGAGGGGCGTTCGAAAAGTTTTGCAAATGACATTATTTCTTGGTAACTACCATAAAGACAGAACTATTTATAGCAAAACCACATAAAGCTATGTTATGCCTACAGATGTTTGCAAACGCGGTATATTTTTCTGAAAAAGACGCGTTTTTAATTTCTTTGAAAGAGGTATACCCTAAAGGCACTGCAGAATTTTACTTTAGTAGGCCGTAATTCGTATATGAGCAGTCTTTGATTTTTTAAAATCTTTGCTGCTTAAAGACAATGCCCAGACAATATTGTCCTGTAAATATCGCGGAAATTATATTTAATCTCGGTTCCATACTGTCCTGTAAATATATATTTTCCGTATTTTATGTAATAGCAAATTCTCCGTTTCTACTAAAGTTATAATGATTCTGTAATGAAAACAAGTCTGTCAGTATTTCAAATCTTTTCAGCAAGAGCATTTGCATTGATCAACTAAAATCTGTCAATAAATTAAAATTAATGCATAATATGAAAACGCTACAATCTTTCAAACATGACGTTAACGTCGATTTTAATGGCGTCATAAGAACTTCACATTGCTTTGCAAGGAATGAATCGATAACAGTTGCCACCCTTCTAACTTATGTATGGATAATGTAGGCAACGATAGACATGCAGTTGACAAAGAAATATTTTGTATTTACAACGATATTTGAATCTAGGGCCTAACACTGAAAAGATTTTACATGTGAAATTAGCCCAGTGGTATGACTGGTGTCTACTAAAATGCATTGTAACTCAATAAGGAAAAGTGCCTTTGTAAAGTGTTTGGTACCATTGTAAAGACCAAAGGTAGTGCTTTGAGTTCATGCATAGCATGTGTACCCAGCATGCCCCTAAACAAAGTTCTAATGCCATTTGCAAAACTTTTCGAACGCCCCTCGTACTATAGCGGACGTCATTTTGATTCGTTTGGTAACGTCAAATTTCATTTCCATGAGGATAGACGGGGTGACGTCGTTTTCTCGCATCAAAGACTTACGGAATACATTTGAATGCCTGTGTTACAGTCAAAGTTGTTGGCGGAATTCTTCTTGTAATCATGGCGGAAAACTTGAAAAAACTGAATGAAACTCATGTGTTTTCGTCGTTTCTTGCATGTTAGAAGTCGGTCAGTCGTAAGTGATATATCACTCGCGCTTCGCGCTCGTGATATATTCATTTAGCGACTGACCTCCAACCAGTGATATATTGGGTAACAAATCACTGTAAGCAAAATATCTATTTCTTAAATGTGATCATTTTCTTGGTGTAATTCAGTGTACACAATGATACACACAATAAGAGCTCGGAATTTCATTCATCATTTTTCATTCGTTCAGACTGTGGCATTTTACTGTACAAATGATATCGTTGCCTACTGACATGAATAAATGTAAAATATTCGGAAAGCAAACAAAACTAAAGACAGAAACACGCCTCTTTTACTTTAACGTATATATTGTAAACACATATATATATGTTTGTAAAAAATATAAAATTTGAATTAATGAATAACAAAATGAGAACAAAAATGTAAAGATCTGGCAGCAATAAGAACCACTGGTCAGTCATATTAAGCTACAAAAGTGAAAAATCTATTCAGGTTGCCTTTGGATTCAAAGAACACATACAAGAATTTAGACCGGAATCTAGGTTTTATTAAAACGCTTTCTACTTGTATATAGGGATCAACCATAGATTTTCATGCATCTATATTTGCAAGGTCCTGGGGTAGCTGTTGAAAACCGAGGCCGAAAGCCGATGTATTCAACATCCCCTGTGGGACCTTGCAAGTGTTAATACCATGAAAACCCATGTTTGAACGTTATTATTGCATACCTTCAACCACAATGCTATAAGAATAACGAAATATTTTGGCACTAATTTTCGGTCATCGCCATCACCTTGCTGATTCCTGCATGCACTATGCATTTCTAAAAAAAGAAATCCTCGTTTCAGGGAATGGTCAGCAATCGTGAATATTTGTCCAAAGTTTAGCAGCAGTTCACAAGTCAGAATCATTTTCACTAAGATTTTCTTTAAATGTCGCCTGCTCTCATATTCTTCAACTGGAGCTTAAGTCTTCAAGGCACGCTAAGCCGTGTCATCGGTTACCTTTTACCTGGAGCGAGTATTTATGTGAATGCAGTTATTTCCCTTAGACCCGCGGAACGATAGGCAATAATCGATATTAGGAGTGTCATATCGATGGCCATATCCCAGGATTTGTACAGGTGTTGAACTTCCTTGAAGCCGGGTTTGCCATCACTGTTTGATATTTTATCAGCATAATAATATTGCGAAGGAGCTAGAGGGAAAGTTTAACATTTTTAATTTTCAACAATATGGGCTTTCTTTTTCTCAGATCAAATCAATTTACTTTTCTCAGTTCTGACAACAAAAACATAAAACAACAATACTTATAATAATGAAATTATGATATTTCGATCACTCTTTGACGGTCTCATCTTTATGGAAAAATTAAGCCTGATGCAGATACCCATCCGCCCACATAGTTTTTTTTTCTTTTACCCCGCCCATCGAGGCTCGCGAAATATATTGGTTGTCTTCTGCGGCAGAGCTGCTAGACCTGAGTAGCATTTATCGCAGACCGAGTAATACTAGCAGTCCTACAAATTCAGAGGCATTATCTCGACATGACTAAAATATTGTTTACTGGGACGTTAAACCACAATTCAACAGCAACGACAATAGTTTTCTTTTGACAAAATTGTGTTCAAAAGTTTTATACAAATGCCGTCTTTATATATATATATACTTTATTTACACTCAATCCATACAGAATATGGCATAAGAGGTTCATGATACAAATACACATATGTGACAACTGCATGCGCAGATTCGAAAGCAAAATATATCTAAACAGTCTGGATCACAATAATAAACTGGAGGAGGGTTATTCTACTTAGTATTACTGCTAATTCTATATTTCTAAGGATGACTGAATGATAATAATGAACACAAAAAAATCAAATAACTTAAGGTGAACGGGTACATTTCAGGGGAAGCAGCTCAGTCCACACTGTTTTTTTCTCCGTCCCTCCGAGATGGAGTCGAGCTCGAAAAGTGCAGAATTTGCACCACAGGAGCAAATTCCTCACTCCTGAAGAAGACTACATCCCGGAAGGGCCCAGTTCCACAGGGAAGCAAACAGAAAGCCACAAAAGCTGCCTCCATTGCCTAAAATGGCGAAAAGACATGTCCGTGCACCCATACACCCTAGTATATTTTCGTCTTTTCTCACAAACATTACACTTCTATCTTTGAATTTATACCCATCGTTTTGAAGATTTTACAATCAGGAGAAAAAATGGTAGTGAAGATTCGGATGAGACCAATCCCATCCGAATAATCACCACGGATCAGACAGGTTGAAATAGTAAGCCATACTGGTAGCATAATAGCATGTCGCTAAGCTGCGATATTTAAAACATTTAAGATTAAACATTAAAAGCTGCCGATAATTTATACGTTTTTCTGCGAACAAAAAAAAAATGAGCCGCGAAACAACAAAACAAACAAAATGGCATGTGCGCCCTAACACTCAGATCAGTCCGACCAGAGTCTTCGCTGTCCGCACATAGGTACAAATTGGTTATCCCGCCCAGGCCGATCAAGACTTCGCAGGGCGCTATGGCACTGTGTTGGTTTTGTTGCGAAACGGCTAAAATAACTTTTTTTAATATACAGTTAAAATCATCAGAGCACGATCATTACCACATATCGGATTAAATATCGAAATACTGAATTTCATTGCCGTTGGCAGGTGTTAATTTTGAAATTGCAAATTGTTTTGACAATACATGAGACCGAATTTTTCACACCTTCCGACACAGATGGCATGTCGATGACGGGGCTCAGTAGGTTACTCAGTCGATGACTTTAGCAAATAATTAAATGAGCCGCGACATGACAAAACCAAAACAGGTGCATGTGCACCCAGCAAAGACTCAGATCAGCCTCGGCATCCGCCTAATCTGATCAGAGGCTTCACTGTCGGCATGGAGGTAGCTTAGGGTATTAGCTACCCTTTAATCGCACAGCAAAGACTGGGTACCTGCCTTGGCTGATCTGCGTCTTCGCCGGGCGCACATTCCACTTTGCTGGTTTATCATATCGCGTCTCGTATGACGAAAATTATGAAAGTGACCAGAAAAAAGTGACCTGGCCTTAGCCGGACCACTGATGAGTGTCTTGTATCTATTAATTGTTCTTTTCGTATTTCTAACTATTTTTAGTTCTAACTAAATTTGATTACAACATGAGAACAGCTTGCCAATTTTAAATGGTAAGCGCATAGGCACAGCCTGATTTGATCACACTTGTTTAAATATTTTGATCTGAAATTCGGATCAATTTGGTTTGAGCAGAAACACGGGTTAGGTTGTATAAAGTAATACTAAAATTGACAAATTATCAACTGATCATAGACTCAGACCAGTGTTTCGCAAGTGCACAAGCTGATCTGAGTCAGTTTGCATACTGATAAATCTGTATTGCGTAAACTAAAATATATTTTGTAATTCATGCCCGAAATTGATAATAACTAATTCAATAAATTGAATTTTGCAGCTTTATATTTTTCTTAACATTTATCTTTGTTTATTTCAAGATGAGTTAAAAGATGACAATTACGATAACTGTTAGGAGGTAATATCGGATTCTATGATCGTTAATCGATTAATGCACGCGTACTAAACATGTTACTTGTACTGTATATATACTTTATCGTATTATCAACGTATTCCGATCAGCTTGCACAAACTGGTAGTCACTATTCGGTCTTATCAGTCTGCACATATCAGAGGCTGATAACATTGCGCAGATGCACAGACTTATTATCCTAAGTATTCATTTAAGCAGAAAAAAACGAAAATAGCAACAACAACAAAATATCTTTAAATATTCCTTTCTAGCTCCACTTAAAACAGTCTATCAAAGGGACAAAGTTTCATAATGAACAGAAATATTACAAATAAAGTTAAATATAAAAATATTTTACCCTGTGATAGACAAACCATATTTCGGTTTCTTTGATAAATACTCCCACCACACTCAAATAAATTTCAATCAAAACTGTTAGCGCAAACACAAGAAATTATATAATAACTAATAGATTTAATTAACATCACCATAAAATATGTAATTATTTGTTTGCATAGTTGTTGTTTTTTTAGCTTATTAAGATATTTTTTTAAACTACAATTAGTCGATTAACTGTCTTTTTGCGTTTGAGTATCACACATAAGAGTTTAGGGACTTCTTTCTCTTTTTTTCCTTTCTTGCGTTCTTCGTTCCTTCTTTCTTTCTTAATAAGACTTTATTATTGTTCCTTGCTTAATTAGATCATAAAAAGCACACATGAAATATATAAACAAAACACGAATACCAAGAAAGGATGTGGTGTAAGTCTTTGCGCAATATAGGCGGATTCGGACTTAGACTATTTGAGACATAATTACTCGTATGAGCGAGGTTTTATCGAAACGCGACTTTCTGTATGTTTAGAGACCCATGGAAGATACTTATAGTATACTTATTTTATAATGAATTACATCAATGTAAACCTTATAAAAATCTCTCGATTGTGATAACTTATAAAAGTTTTATAGAAAATTCGATCATTTTCAAATTTTAGGCTGAACATAGCTTCTTGGGCATTTTCGACATGATTCGTATATAATTTCAAGTGATTGAAGCTTCAAACTTCAAAAGCCGATGGAAGTATCAAAACATGAAGTTATTTTATATATTTTTACACCATATTAACGGACAAAGACTGAAGTTTATGTTCATAACTTATAAAAAATTGTCGTAATATTATATATGTATTTAATTTTACATTTTACATTATATTCCAATGTAATTGTATATAGCACTCGACAGGATTTCAACAGGTAAGCTCTCGGATAAACCCGTAAGTCGCTATCGGTAATTTCCGCCGTATTGAAGCATAAAGTTCCCTATGTACAATATCTGAGTCTGCATGTCTCTTGCCATGTCTTGCGTTGAGGTCTTTCATCGATGGCTGCAACTGCAAACTTGCCGCTTGCTGTTGTACTGACAGAGTATTGCCCTGCAACTTGCATACAAAAAGTTGCAAAAGTCGTCATTATGGCACGTGAATCCCCCAGTTAATACATGGTTTTGTGTTTGTTAAAACATGCATGTTAATAGCGTGTGACACTGATATTTGTTCAATCATTACAGTTATGCCTTTTGCAAGGATGCATACGCTAAAGAGCCGACCTAAGCGCTTCTCAAAACTGATAAAAAGAACACAGAAGATATAGGTCGGTCGGTTGTTTTTTTGGTTTACCGGCTCTTTGAGTCATTGTTTCAATTTATATTTAGCCGTCTTCCAGGGAGAGAGAGAAAGAGAAGGAAAGTGATAGACGAGAGAAAAATAACCCAAACAACCCCTCCCGCACCTTCTGCAAGCACAGTAGACCCTTGCCTTACAATCATCCAAAACAGTAGGACGGCCCCCACTGAACGTTACACCCAGTCCCATAGTTCGACCCGACCACCCCCAGAAGATATAGGACTTGCAAAAGAAATATATTGTGATTTACGTTTAATGCCAGCATCGGTGTAAATGTCCCTTCCTTTCTTTCTTTCCCCTTCTTAAATCGACATGGACACTGGAGAAATCTAAAATTATAGCGAATCTGAAACACAAAAGAAATATTCCATGTATCTGTGGTACTGAAATGTACGCACATTATTTCGAAGTCAGCATTGAAATAAGAAGTTATTGCGGTATGACATAAGGTAAATAGTTCTTTAAGTTGCATTCGGGTTGATAACGTACAGAGGATTCTAAGCGAAACGACGTATATTGGACGGAAGGAGGCACAATGATTAAAAGGAGAAAATATAGCGTTTTGATCCGAGACATGTATATTGAACTGCAAAAAATTCATACCTCAGCGACTTGGAAACACGGTCTTGCATTTTTCGCAATAACGTCACTAATTTCCCGTCCACGAAATAATTTTCGGGTATATTCATATGCCTAATTAGTAGTTATTTTTTACAAATATTAGTAACAGTGGCGATATAAAAAGAATCATGACGTATTTTGCTAGAAGTTATAAAGACCCTTACCCACTGATAAGTAATACAGGTCAGAATAAAAGTACTATAACAACATAAATACATGTATAACTTACATAGAAATCTTTGCTTTTATTGTCCACCTTCGCACCAGTAATACATCGGTCAAGAGCAGCCTGAAAACACAAAACAGTCATTATTCCATCTTCTACAGGCTGCAAGGCTTATTCTTGACAAAGATCCCAGCAGCCCTTCAGCAGAGCTCTTTCAGCAGCTTGGCTGGATGCGGTTTGATGAAAGAGTGAAATACAGGAAATGTATGATAATGTATAAGTGTCTGCATAACTTGGTCCCAACATATCTAAGCAACAAATTTACATACACACATAACATCCATAACCTTGACCTGAGACCAGTAAGAAACCCATATCTCTATGTTCCAAGACCAAACCTCAAGATCTATAGAAAGTCACTGGCTTATTCTGGACCTAAAATATGGAATACCCTTCCTGCATCAGTTAGGGATGCGCCAAATTTAGGGTCATTCAAGCAGGGATATATGAGGTGGAAAAATGTTAATACTTATTGAAAATTTTGTATACATGTATATATTAAATGGTTAAGTTGTATGGATGCACCTCCATGTTTTTCCGCTATTGTTATACATTTTTATGAAAGGGAACAACTTTCGTAACTTCCGTTTGGCTTCTCTGGGGGATGAACCTTCCAGGGGAGTCTGACTATTAATGGAAGGAGTTTACTGCTTAAGGAAAGAAATTTGCTCCATAAGGAGTGGGACTCTTTTCTTTGATGGTTGGCCCCAGTGGGAAGAGAGGCAACAATGGGAATGGCAGAGCTGACTCCCCTGAAAGTGCTGAAAGTGTATTCATTCACCTTAAAAGGCCATATCATGCCTCATTACACAAACCTTTTTCGTTTCTTTGCCATGTGTTGTTGTTTGAGTGTAAGTTGTGTAAATAATAGTTATTTCTAGTCATATTAATGCAATTTATATAAAACAGCCCTATTCATAGCAAGCCATTTGTTTCGCTTTCATAAAGCTTTGATCTGGTATGGGGTATGACACAAATATGTCACAAAGAAGATTCTTGAGAATTTAACATTGCTCTCTTTCTTCCATGTCTCAGTTGTTAGAAGGAAAAACTGAAAACTATGATTCATATTATTCCAGACTTTATACCTTGTTGTTATTCTTAAGATATAGTTCAGGGATGCTGTCAAAGTTTTTCTCTTTATGCACGTAATGTTTAGGTGTACTGATGCACCTCCATGTTTTTCTGCCATGTTTAAAAAGGGGAACAACTTTAGTAACTTCCTGTTGGCTTAGCTTGGGCAAGTTTGCCTTCCAAAATGATCAAATCCTGAAGGAAAGTATTTGCTCCTAAAGGAGAATGATTCTTCAGAGGTTGGTCCCCATTGGGAAGAGAGGCAAAACCGATAATGGCAGAGTTGACTCCCCTGAAAGTGGATCCATTTTCTTTCTTATATCGAGGTTGTGTGTCAGCTGCCTAAGTTATGGGTGTCTCTAATTCGAGTGAATGGCTTGTGTTGTAAATGATTGGATGAGTATCTACTATACTAATAGCATTTAAATTCATATTGTACCATCTTTTATTTCCTTCAAATATGTTTCAACTTTACATTTAGTATTTAAACTCATATGGTATAATTTTTTATTTCCCTCAAATATGTTGTGTACAATTTTGAAAGCAGAACAAGATTTTATCTCTGAGAAGCAACTTATATAAATCTATCTAAAATGTTCATAAAAGTTGGAGATTTCTTCGTATTTATATGGTTCTAGAGGTGTTTTTGATAAAGCTCAGCTATACTCTTTCATAACTGGTTTCAAAATAAATTTGGGTCTTTCAATCTGAATGAAACTTAAAACTGGATTGTTAAAGTGTTCAAAAGTACAGAAAACATCATTAGAAGTACATAGTAAAGTTTAATTTCTATCTATGTTTGTTTGCAGCTGATCTTATGATGATCTTAAGTGTTTGGCAACTCAAACAAATGACCATTAGTTGTTTTTATTGCTTGATTGTATTGTAAATGTGCTGTTTTAAGTACAGTGATGCACTTTATGCTCTGTTTATTCTATTCCCTTGGTCTGTTGATTCAGTCATCTTATCATGTCTACATCTGATTTTAAGCTAATCAGATTTCTTGCTGTATCACCTCAAATACCACTGTATGTGTAGAACCTGATTACTTGGCTTTATTCTGCGTTATTCATAATGGCAGAGAATCTGGATCAACAAAACAAGAGTCATAATATATGTGAATTTTCAATGTCAAAATATTGTAAATAATTGTCAAGTTCTAGAACTATACATGTTTAAATAGCTATAGAGGGCCTCAGGGAAGATTGGTTTTGCCAACTGTGTATTACCCTCTTTAAATAAAGACATTACTTACTTACTTACTCACTTACCTACTTACAAAAAGAGCAGTTTATATCGTTTGCCCACGCCTCTCTCTCTCTCTCTCTCTCTCTCTCTCTCGTTTTGACCTCTCTCATTTTGACCCAGCTGTCCAAATTAGAAATTGATCTTTCCCTACATTAAGGTCTGAGTTCCATTTTACAAGCACAATCGCACATCGTGAATAATCGACATATCAAAATCATTCTTGCCTTCAACAGCTGCCGTTTGACACCGATGTAGAAAGAATGTTTAACACTGGTGTTAGACAAAGCTGATAAGAGGTTAAAACGAGGGATTAACTGAGAGAGTTTTCAGAAAGAAAATATCATTATAACTAGAATTGCCAAACATTGCTATTAGTTTCAGTTGTTTGTAAAATACGAGACAAAGTAGTGCAATGGGGCAATGATCAGGAACACATCTAATCCATAAAATCAAACGAGCAATGGTTAGACGAATCTATAACGCAAGTAAAAGATAATCTTCGCGCGAGTTCTTTTCTTCTTATTATTTAAATCATGTCATTTGTAGGCTGTACTTTATGACTGTGATAGTTCCAGGACGTATTTATTATTACCTTCTGATTAGCTGTCATGTTTTACGAATTAAGGAAGAATGTTCACTACTTTCTGGTATATAAGTGTACAGGGTATTAAGTTCAGAAACTTACTTAAACAAGAGGGCCATGAGGCCCTGAACCGCTCACCTGAGCAATTGGCAAAGTGGCTTTTTCTTATGTCTGAAATTGTTAAAATATGATTCTTGGGTCAAAAGTCAAAGAATGATCATGACTTCTCTTACTCATAAATCTTCATTTACTCATTAAGACAACCATATATACCATTATTTAGGCAACAATCTTCTAAACTTTTCATGAAATCTTATCTAGCATTTTCCCATATTTGACCACGCTGCAAAAAAGCTCAAAGTAGACCCAAGGTCATCATTTGAACAGTCTTGGTAGTACTCTGGTACTCCATGCTACTCACCAAGTGTCAAGTTCTGGAGTAAAAAATATGAAAGGTTTATACCATAAATGGGTATGGCAGCCATGTTGGTCATGTGACCTGGACCGTTTGAACATTTTTTTTGTTCAGTCAACCCCTGGAGGCTCCATATGAAATGTGTTTACAATTGGCCCTTTGGCTTTTGAGTAAATGTTTGAAAATGTCAACATATGAGAGATCTGGGTCAAAGAATGACCTTGACCTCTTGTACTCATAATTCTTCATGACCTCATTAAGACGACTAAATATACCTATTTTTGGCCAAAATCTTCAAAACTTCCCATGAAATCTTATGTTCCAGCATTTTCACATATTTGACCTTGCCGTAAAAAAGGTCAAGGCAAACCCAAGGTCACCATTTGAACAATGTTGGTAGTACTCTGGTACTCCATGCTACAGACCAAGTTTCAAGGCCATCGGTCAATTGGTTCTGGGAAAGAAGATTTTTAAAGATCGTGGTTTTTGAGGAGATTGTTTGAATTGTCAAAATATGAGTTCTGGGTCAAAAGTCAAAGAATGACCTTGACCTCTTGAACTCATAGCTCTTCATGTTCTCATTAAGATGACTGTATTTACCAATTTTAAAGCCTTAATCTTTAAAACTTTCCATGAAATTGTATGTTTTAGCATTTACCCATATTTGACCTAGCCGTAAAAAGGTCAAGGTGAACCCAAGGTCATCATTTAACAATCTTGATAGTACTTGAGTACTTAATGCTACATACCAAGTTTCAAGGCCATCGGTCAACTGGTTCTGGAGAAGAAGATTTTTAAAGGTTTTTACCATATATGGGTGTGGCGGCCATGTTGGTCATGTGACCTGGACCATGTGAATAAATTTTCCTTCCCTCAACCCCTGGAGGCCACATGTGATATTTGGTTTTAATTGGCCCAGTGGCTTTTGAGGAGATTGTTTGAAAATGTCAAAATAAGAGAGTTCTGGGTCAAAGGTCAAAGAATGACCTTGACCTCTTGTACTCATAAATCTTTATGTACTCATTAAGATGACTGTAGATATCAGTTTTTAGCCCAAAATCTTCAACAGTTTCCAAGATATCTTATGTTCTAGCATTTTGCTATATAAAAGCACAAGGAAGCAAATTTGACCTTGCCGTAAATAAGGTCAAGGTCAACCCAATGTCATAATTTGAACAATCTTGGTAGTACTTACGTACTTGATCATACATACCAAGTTTCAAGGCCATCGGCCTACTGGTTCTGGAGAAGGAGATTTTTTTAGTTTTTTACCGTCTATGGGCATGGCGGCCATGTTGGTCATGTGACCAGGACCGTTTGAACAATTTTTCGTTCCCCCTTCCTCTAGAGGCCACATATGAAATTTGGTTACAATTGGCCCAGCGGTTTCAGAGGAGAAATCGTTTGAAATTGTGGACGGACGACGGACAGACGACGGACGGACGACGACGGACCCTTCCCATCCTATAAGCTCCCCCGGAGCCTCTGGCTCAGGTGAGCTAAAAAAGCATCCGTAACCGTGATTGAAACAGAAAATCATGAATTAAAATGCTCGGAAAAGGCCACAACCAGAAAACAACAATACAAAAAAGTGAACAAAACATAAACGGCAAAACGCAGCATAGTATGTGCGGTAACAGGCATATTCAGTTGGACTCCATCAAAAAGAATATAATGTAAATTCATTCATATCTTTATACCATGACAGCCTTGCAATGTATCTGTCACACTAATCAAGAGACCTACAAGTTAATACAGTAATGAAAATCTTACAGAGTTTCTTCAAGCTAAGAGAATACATTCAGAAGAAGAAACATAAAGCCTCATCAGTGACCCTAACAATATCTGGTGATAAAACCAAAGAAAGGCAAACTGAAATTTTCTTAGTTTTAATTGGGTAGTCGATTCAAAGACTGACTACTATCAAAAGGGTCCAAATGATATAAAAGACGATGATCTAAAACAATCTAAAATTTCAGATTTCTCAGAATATATTCTCTGATCTCAAAGGACAAAAAATAAAATAAAATCTGCACTATGGATGATGTACGGGCAGACGTTTTACGGCCGCCGAACGGCACAACTCCAGCTGCAGTGAAGTCAAATGAAAATCTTAAAACATTCCTTCAACATGTTCAAGAGAGGAGAATACATTCAGAAGAAGAAACACGGGCCAAACTACGGAGTTTCGGCTTATGAAGCCTTATCAGTGATCCTTACAATATCTGGTGACGAAACCAGAGAAAGGCAAACTGAAATTTTCTTACTTTTAATTCGGTAGTCGATTCAAAGACTGACTACATGTAGTATCAAAAGGGTCCAAATAATATAAAAGACGATGGAATAGAACGAGGGTCTAAACCAATCTAGAATTTCAGATTTCTCAGAATACAAGTAGACAACTTTGAAATCGACGTATGTTTTGATTTATGCTCACTAATATAAATTAAATAAACAAGTAAACAGGATAATGTTCTAACTATCGAAAATTATTAAACATCAGTACCCCTAATTTTTATCAATGTGTCCCTGTTCCTGATTCTTCGGCCTCTCTTTAAAGATTATTTTATTATAACATTGAATGTATTTTATTTCATCTCATGCAAGACATGACTAGAACTTGTTATTTATTATTTACCATAGAAACTTCTGGCAAGAACTGCACTAATCCATTCATCGGGGTATAAAACACAGTAGAGCAAAGATTCAAGGCTTCCTCCCATCTGTAAGGAATCATAATAATATACATAGAACGAAAAAAACCGGGGTCGTATTTATAAAACGACTTATGTCGTTGCTATGCTGTTGCTAAGGAGGAATTTCTATGAAGGAGATTCCCTACAACTATGAAATTTGCTCTGGAGGAACAGTCTTACAAAGACTGTTCCTCCAGGGCAAATTTCGTAGTTGTAGGGAATCTCCTTTATAGATATTTAGCCTTAGCAACAGCGTAGCAACGACTTAAGTGGCTTTATGAATGCGGCCCCAGTACCTTAAAGCGTTTACGTCTTTCAAAACATACCTTACAACATGCTTCATACTGACCTGTGTATCAACACTCTTCTACAATTTGGATCCTGAGACATAATTGAGCCGCGACACGAGAAAACCAACAATGTGGTTGTGCGCCCAGCGCAGACTCAGATCAGTCTGGGCTTCGGCCCAGATTGATCAGACTCTTTGTTAAGTGCTTAAAGGGTAGCTAAGGGTCTAAGCTACATCTATGCGGACAGCGAAGACTCTGATCAGACTAGGCGGATGCCCAGGCTGATCTGAATCTGCGCTGGGCGCACAACCACTTTGTTGGTTTTCTCCTGTCGCGGCTCAATAAACCAAGTGCAATAAGAACCGCATAGTATTGGTTCCTGCTGAGTGTCAGTTTCGAATTTACTCACAACGTTTTATACTTAAAATTAATCAAAGCTGTCTGCACACAGTCATAACAACCGAAAACATTTACGAATGCTCTATTCGTAAAATACTTTTTGTCATGCAACTTATTATCTCTTATCCAACATTTGCACCTTCATCTACAGAGATCAGAGATTTGCCTACTACACTAGTTTTAGTATATTCTTAAATTACAGTAATTAAAAGCGGCAATGGAAAAGAGGAAAGTAATTGTTTTTAATTAACTGATATTATTAAAAGTATTACCTTTCATGGCGGACGACAGCAAAAGCCACTTCTGTATGTTTTTCTTGTATAGCTATATCAAAGAACGACAAATTATCGTTATTCTTCATCAACTGAGCTCCGACACACAGCAATAACTCCACTGCCGCAGCGTGTCCTTTTCGGGAGGCAACATGGAGAGCGGTGTCCTTGAAAAAAAACAGTAAGTAAATCGACAGATCTCATATGATCTGTTCTTCTTCATTGTACAGACGGTAAAAAGTACCCTCTTGAGAACGATGCCATTTTGACCCAAACAATTTGGTGTTATACTGAACTGGCTGTTATAAAGAATACATATTTTGAACAATTAAGCCACTCCGTGCATATCAAAATAACGTTATGCAGTTTTTTTTTCTTCTGTTGTAATGAATAGCGTTGTAAAGAGTGTTGATTTGAATCATACGCGGCTTCAAGATGTGTCCGGGAGAATGGATAAGCTAGATCAACAATGAATAAATTTCTTTTCAGACGAATGGTCCATCATTGTTTAAATAATATGAGAAGGCAACGATCAGGAACGGGCCCAGCTCATTCTCAGTACTGCCACCAAAACAACCAGTTGTTGTTGTTGTTGTGTTTTTGCTTAACTTCCATGGTAAACAGCTATGGTCATGTCTGGATGGTCAGGTAACCTAACCACACCCTTCCTGGGCAGGCTTAGACTTTCTAAGCGATCAGCCAATACTAAGTGCACATACTTTCGCCGATAATTGATAACTGACCTTCTTCAATCAGCGGACTCAATCTCGACAAAAGTAGTAAGTGGCCAGATCGGGAAACCTCTGGCTTTTGAGTCGGACGCGCTACCGACTGTGCTTCGCGGCCATACTGTACCAAAAAAAAACAGGAACGGAAAAGCTCTCTGAACTGTTCATTCAAATCTCAACCAGTTTACTATATGATCTCAGTCGTCATGGCAAAAATAATGACGCCACAATTTAAACGCACAGTAACCGCAATCGACCCAAACAAAAGACATGACACCAAAACAGCATATTGGTAGTAACAGTCCTTTAGTCTGACAGATATATTTCAATCGCAAGTCACAATGAAACGGCCAGGGTTTTAACCTATCATACCAAACGACAAAGGGAGACCATAAAAATGGTAACAGCTCCTGGCATTCATGCACCTTAGATTAGATTAAACATATCTTATTGCAAAAAGACAAAGGGATTGGACACAAGTTATACACAACATTATATAGTCCTCTCCCTAAATGTGACAAGTAATCTACAAATGGTACAATGGTAAATATGATACTTTTTTTTGGACGGAAATACATTTTCATTTTTACTCCGTAACATTCAACAATGCTCTGTTCCGCATAAAAGCTACTTTCTTTGAACCAACAGGTAGCATGGAATTTAATACCGATGAGATAAGGATATCAGCTCATGTGAACCTGCGAGTATCTTTAATATATTTTAAGACAGCAAGTATAACTGTTTTATTGAGGTCGTAACTAAGATCTGTTCCACCATTCAATAATAAATCTAACTTAACGAACGGAATGAAAATTAGAGTCGCCGATAAACTATCGCTTGATTATCATATAGTGTGCAGGAAAAGAAGTAATGCTCAGCATTTTCAACATCAGTCCCACAATCACATACTGACTTTGGAACAATGTTTATTCTGTGCAAATCTGCTTTTAGGCTACTGCAAGTGTGTCAAATTCTAGTTAGTATGATATTATATTTCCTATCTCCAACTGATAAAAAATCATTTACTTTGTTTATTTGTTTACGAAGTTTAGTTTTAAAAGCAGATAAAGTCGCACAGCTCCGAGTACCAATATCTAATTCATTCCATAGTGCACCTTATAAGTACTCACCCCATCCTTATTAGTCAGATCTAACAAATTCGGGTAGACCTGATGCAACAATCTCATACTCTTTGTATAGCCATTGGCCGCCGCAAGGTGTAGTGGCGAATTGTCTTTGTCATCTCTGAAATAAACAATAAACAATTATCTATTATAAATGTCTTGAGTTGACTGATGTTATAACTGCAAGAACGGGAAGACGGTAATTTTGGTGTCAACTTTGGCGTCATGAATTGCACCTTTTCGCATGATAACATCGCATGCCCAAACAATTTTGCGCATATTCATGGCCTGATAAAAGGATGCTACATTCGCTTCCGCAACTGAGCCGCGACACGACAAAACCAACAATGTGGTTGTGCGCCAAGCGCAGACTCAAATCAGCCTGGACATCCGCCAAGTCTGATCAGAGTCATCACTGTCCGAATGAAGGTAGCCCAAGCTAGTATCTCACTGGGATGCGACAACTGGCGACTAGTTTGAGACAAAGATTTGCGATAAAATCCGCGACTTTGCGACATTTTTTATATTTGGGTCTCACTGAAATGGTGATTACGACACATTTGCGAGTGTTGCGCAAATGTCGCACGAATGTCGTACGATTATCTCACGAATCTTGACCAAATTCGCCGGGAGTTCGCATACACGTCGCGCGACAGTCGCGCGACGTTCGTGAGACACTCGTGCGACGTTCGCACAATAAAATTGCGATTATTTCTCCCGTGCGACTGTGTCGCGATACTCTCGCGAACGTCGCACGACTGTCGTGCGAAGGTCGTGCAACAGTCGTAGGATGATTTTGCGAGAAAATGAGAACCTATTGACATTCCAGCAATTTTTTAATCATCAGACGTCAGAAAGATGGATATTGTGTTTTATCATAAAATATGGGGTTGTTCAGCCAGAACTCAGCCAGTACATTCTGGTGGGCATCCTTCCATGGGTACTGTTTCTCACTCTCAATGCCCAGTTTCTTTTTCATCCTTGTTTCACCCGTCAGAGAAACCGTGGGAGCTCCCGAGCTCTTGTCGTCGGAGGGAACAAGAGCTGGGACTGTTTTGGCTGTGTTGTGGTTTGATGGCCGGGTGCAGTGGCAGCCCTACCCCTACCTCGCCTTTTTCTGACCTTCGCTGGCATGATGCCCATGTTGGAACTGAATGAGTGCAAACTGTTTTACGAGAAACATAATTGTCAGAGTCACGTGGGACGAAAAACGAACCATTCACGACACTTTTGCGACATTGCGAGTAATTTAAGACACTCGCACGATAGTCGTAAGATATTCGTACGAATGTCTCACGACAGTCGCGCGAAAGTTACTCAGTTTTATTTGCTCGCAATTTAGTCGCGGAAGTGTCTTATCTATGTCGCAATTTGTTCGCAATATAGTCTTGTTTATTTCGCAAATTTTTCGTGTTCACGGTCATTGCGACTCGCAGGAAACTGAATTGCGATGGGTCTGCGACGTGTTCGCGACACCCGCGATGACTTTCCGACTATATTACGAGAAATTTTGTCGCACAAAAAAGTTTTACATGTAAAACTTTTTTGTGCGACAATGCGAACCGTTTGCGCCAGTTTGCGACTCACGCGAGGATATTGCGAATCCCCGCGAACGTTTCAAGACAGTTTTGAGACTCATTCGCGAATGCAATTCGCAATCAGTCGCAAACTGTCGCATCCCAGTGAGAGAGGGGCTTAAGACCCTTAGCTACCGTTTTAGCACTTAACAAAGGGTCTGATAAAACTAGGATGCTGCTCAGGCTGATCTGAGTCTCCGCTGGGCGCACAACCACATTGTTGGTTTTCTCGTGTTGCGGCTCAATAAATTTTGCCTCGGAAAACTTCGGAATCTTTGACCTTGCGCAGGTCGAACATTTCATGCACAGTTCACAAATGTCATCTTTGTACCGTGATATAACAATGCGCCTCAAATACTTAAGAGAATATACAGTGCATCAGAGCATCAGCTGGTGATATGGTAACAGGCTCATGTCAGTAATGAATTTTTTATCTATAGGTGAGTAATGCTACATGTATTTGTGGAGGAAGTGTCACAATACAATTCACATACTGTATTATATCATTGGAAGAGTATCAGACATTTTCACATGGATTAGGCAAATGTTAGGATTAAAATTAGCCGCGACATGACAAAACCAACAATGTTGTTGTGCACCCAGTGCAGACTAAGATCAGCCTGGGCATCCGCCCAGTCTGATCAGAGTCTTCCCTGTCTGCATGGAGGTAGCTTAGACCCTTAGCTACCCTTTGAATGCTTAGCAAAGAGGCTGATCAAACTTGGTGGATGCCCAGGCTGATCTGAGTCTGCGCTGGGTGCACAACCACTTTGTTGGTTTTGTCGTGTCGCGGCTCAAATGTTAAAAGATCCTGCACACCGTAATAATCCTAATAAACGCCCCTGCTCTAATAAACGACCATGTTCCTTTTCAGAAAATAATTCTATAGTAACTAGCATAAATTCCTATTTGCTTCTCTGGTTCAGGTAGCTCATTGAAATAAAGTCTACTTTTAAACAAAGAATTTGCTTCCAGAGAGCAATTTTTTCCTTTAAGAGTTGACCCGTACTGCAAATGGAGCCGCAAAAATAGAAGAGTTGCTTCCTCTAAAATTATATCCATTCACCTTAATACAGTAACTGTTACTAGAGTTATTTTGGCAGTGACTGATTTACTTAAGAAATGAATTTCATTTTTCTGAGGTTTATCGAAGTGTAAACTACATTGGGTCACGTGCAAAGTGAATAAACCCCGAAGGGGTTCATGTAAACTTTGCTAGTGACCCAATGTAGTTTACACTTCGATAAATCTCAGAAAAATTAAGTTCATTGCTTATAGTTATATTTGTTTCAATCAAATCTTTCATGAAAAATCTTATAAAAGCGCTAAAATTGAAGCAGTAAAACATGTTTACGCATTTTTTTCTGCTAACAGCAGAACGGCATGCATGACGTCATGACGTTGCTGACGTCCAATCAGGTTGTAGAGAGCCATTGTTTATTTTGACGTCATTGACGTCGCGTGTCTCAATGTAATTATTGAAATGTAAACTACATTACGTTCTAATGGTTTACTATAGGGCTTTTCAGTAAATAAATCAAGAATGTAAATATTACACTTTAGGCTCTAAATAACGCCCCCATCCATTTCGTGAAACGCAACGCCCCGAGGCGTTTAATAGGAGTAATACGGTATGCCCCACTTCTATTAATAATAATACTCACTTTGTTACATATGCCCCTTTCTGCATAAGAAGAGTAATAATTTTAGTTTGGCCGTTTTCAGCTGCAATGTGTAGGGCAGACAGGCCGTCGCAGTCTGTCTCATTAATGATATTTGGTCCCATAACACTTTCCAGTAGACGTTTGCATGTGTTATAACGTCCAAATCTGAAATAAAATCGTTTCTGCTAATATCAGTTCAGAATATGGCGAGATGTGTATACATTTTCCTTCAGTCTTTTCTTTTGGATCTAACAACAAACTGCAACCTTTTCATTTTATTTGTCATTTAAGCTCACATAATTTACACTCTGCAGAAATTGTTTCTTCCTAGAACTAAAGCATTTTCAAATGAGCCGCGACACGAGAAAACCAACAATGTGGTCGTCCGCCCAGCGCAGACTCAGATCAGCTTTGACATTCGCCCAGTCTGATCAGACTCTATGCTAAGCGCTAAAAGGGTAGCCAAGGGACTAAGCTACCCTCATGCGGACAGCGAAGACTCTGATCAGACTGGGCGGATGCCCAGGCTGATCTGAGTCTGCGCTGGACGCACGACCACATTGTTGGGTTTCTCGTGTCGCGGCTCAAATGATTAATTTACATTTACAAGAGCCGTAGCTCTTCTAATATTGTTAAGAGTGATGGGCAATTGGAAGGCAAAAAGAAATGCATAATTACTATTTGTGTCGTACAAATTTCAAATCAGATTTCACTGGAGGCGAATACAGTTATACTCTAAGCACAATATCAAATATCAAGTATTTTTTAAACAAGAAATGTTTTTCAGAGAAAAACTGATGTCCCCCACCAGCCCATTTCCAATCCCCCCTTATGAATAAAAAACCTGACAGGTGCAATTAAAATACTAGGCAAGTTTGGAGAAAATCCATCCACTGGTTCTAAAGATATCCTACATAGATGACTATGTCCTTGCAAATGAGGTCAAGGTCACCAAAATCTAATCAGCTCTTAAAGTTGACCCAATGATATATCCATACAAGTTTGGTGAAATTCCATCCACTGGTTCAGAAGATATTGTGAGTGCAAGTAATTGTCATCTAAGTCCGCCAGTGGCCTTGAATATGAGGTCAAGTCATAAAAATTTAATCAGCTCTTAACTTGTCCCAATGATGTATCCATGCAAGTTTGTTGAAATTCCATCCATTGGTTCAAGAAATATAGTGGGCACAAGAAATTGTCATCTAAGCCCTCCTGTGACCTTGCAAATGAGGTCAAGGTCACCAAAATCTAATAGGCTCTTAAACCTGTCCCATTGATGTATCCATGCAAGTTTGGTGCAATTCTATCCACTGGTTCAGGAGATATCATGGGTACAAGAAATTGTCAGCTTAGTCCTCCAGTGACCTTGCAAATGAGGTCAAGGTCACCAAAATCTAATCAGCTCTTCAACTTGTCCCAATGATATATCCATGCAAGTTTGGTGAAATTCCACCAATTGGTTCAGCGGATATTGTGCATACCAGAAATTTTCACGCCATCTAAGTCCTGCAGTGACCTTGAAAATGAGGTCAATGTTACCAAAATCTAATCAGCTCTTTAACTTAAGCCAATGATATATCCATGCAAGTTTGGTGAAATTCCTCTTATTGGTTCAGCAGATATTGTGCATACAAGAAATGTTCACGCCATTTAAGTTCTCCTGTGACCTTGAAAATGAGGTCAGGGTCACCAAAATCTGATCAGCTCTTAACCTTGTCCCAATAATATATCCATGCAAGTTTGGTGAAATTCCATCAATTGGTTCAAGAGATATCGCGCATACAAGAGTGGGACGCCGACGCACCGGGAACGGCACTGAAAACAATATGTCCCCCTCACCTTTGGTGGGGGGACATAAATATCGCTAAAATCATATACGTGTGTTTATCAACCAACATTGCATATACTAGTAATTAAAGACATAAACACACTAGCAGTATATGAATAGTTCTTCAGTACACCCCGAAATAAGCAAATTAAGTCATAGAATAATATCATTTTCAGATAACGATGCTTTAGCGATATGCAATTTTTCACACTATGTTTTTTTAAAAATGTAACACATGCAAAATAAATTGGCACTTTCTTTTTAAGCATTCAACAACTGGCTGATATCAGAGGACAATTGAAGGCTTCTGAACAAGGGCCATATTAAAGGGTCGTCAGTAGTTTTGACAGATAGATACATGAATCATATACTATACTGAAAGGATTTCAAATCTTCCACTTTCTATTACTGGCTGCTGATCCGTTCACTCATGACAGAGTTTAATATCTAACAACAAAATGTTTGAAACTTATCTTTAAAGATAACGCAGTTTATCGTTTATTTGTATAATTTACCTAAATGACGTCAGTAAAAGAGCGTTACGTCTCTGAAATGCATAAGGCGATGACGGCGTTATCTTATGCAACACTCTTTTTCATCATTTCTTACTGTCTTAATATGGTTACGTCATCCACGTTGACTTGCAATTATCATTGCGGTTGATGCTGTCGCGCAAAACCAATAACGGAGACGGCGTCGACATAAGTTAAGGTCTTTACCTCTAGCTTCAAATCTCGGTTATGTGCTTTTCTGACGGTCTTTTGAGCTTCCTGTGAACCGTGCAGGTAGTCTGAGATTTTATATTGCCGTGATTATCTCATCAAATTGTCTCGCGACGTCACTTTTTGAAATCTCAGCCTTTAACTGGCCCAAAACACTGCACCTGTTTGCGATATTTAGGCGCGGTAGGCCAATTTTAGCCACAGATCGAGTTCAAACTTCAATTCAATTTGATATCGTAAGAGAAATGTTTCATCAGAAAACTTATACATGTATCTATTCATCTGTATGTAAACGCTGCTATGAACACGAGAAGCACGTGCTAATTCCTGACCGATTCTGCTGAATGATTTCAAAGTCGGGAAATTGAAAAAATCAGGTAAAAGAGAATATATATGTTATACAATTTCAATGGACGGAGCTGCATTCATTTTTTGAGATATTCAAAATTAATGGGTGGAAGTTTTTAAATCCGTTCAGTATATTTGAAGTCTTCCAGAGGTTCTTCATTCAGAACTTATATTCTAACCAATCGTTCATACCAAACAGCTGCAACGAACTGCAAGCACAACATGTTTTATACTGCTTGTATAGTAGTGTCTGGTAAGTTGATACCCATTTTCATCTGAATTAATCGTACATAAATGGTATACAGGTTTAAAAAGGTTTAATAGTTTATTTAAGTCTCATCATGGTACAAATAACACATACACGTATACATAAAATCAATTTCCTGCACATACTAAGACACAGTACCATGCCATTCTACATCAGAATTATAAGAGACTATTGGTAAAACATTATACACAATTAAAAAACTAACTAACCACTATACAATATATGTACACAATTTCTACCTTTCCACATTAAAAAAGTAACTATGTAAAATAACCATTTAGAAAGAGGATACACGTGATTTCCCCCTGTTGTCCCAGGGCCACACCGCCCAACACTTCAAACAGATCTCACAGTGAATGGCATCACAGTCAACGGCTGTACGGCCAGTCCACACTCGCCATTGAGCTGTGATGTCACTCACCGTTACGGACCCGCTCCCGCAATG
This sequence comes from Ctena decussata, assembly GCA_963989385.1. Classification (NCBI taxonomy): domain Eukaryota; kingdom Metazoa; phylum Mollusca; class Bivalvia; order Lucinida; family Lucinidae; genus Ctena; species Ctena decussata. Next base: position 58,828,391 of record OZ022501.1, on the reverse strand, counting down.
GGGCGGGGCAGCACTGAAACAACAGAAGACAAACATTTTGCATAAAATCCAGAGCTGGAGATATTGGGAGTACCTGGTGATAGCTCTGGGGCAACTCCCGCCAATTCCCCCCACAGAAACACGCTCTGAAACCCATCACTCGAGCCCTCTCGCCGAGACGGCTCAAATGCTGGACCAGAACGCAGCTCTACAGGGGACAAGGAGAATCGCCCCAGAACTACCCTCCATCAGTCCCTCATCTCATACGATTTGACCATTAATTATGTAAAAGACAGTTACGCTTCTGAAGAATTTTGAAACAGGTTTTGGCACAAAGCCTTATCAAATCTGGGTGGGAAAAAAGAAAAGACAATTTAGACATGTCATCAAAATTACTGAACTCATTAGATATTGTACTAGCTCTTTCTGTCAAGATTATTCTGATATCATCATACATTTTACAATGCAAAATAACATGTATTTCATCTTCTATGTCAGTATGGCAAAAGGGGCACAGACGGTCGTTCACATTAACATTCTCATAACGACCGGTCTCAATTCTAATAGGAGCCACACCACAACGAAATTTTGTAAATGCTGATCTATGCTGCAATGGTAAAATAATTTTACAGTAACTTTCAACACCAAACTCCTTCTTGAAATTTTTATATATTCTTAACTTATTACGACCATGGCCACGTACACTTGTATGTCTACTGACAGTTGCCTTCCAGTGTTTTTCTTCAATATATTTAGTGTGTTGTACTTTGTAATGGTGGTCTTTTCTGAGTGTCTTCATTAATATTTTCTCAATAGTGCAAATATCTATACAATCTATGCACTTACTTTGCTGCAAAATGTAACGGGGACTTCTTATCATTGTCTTTTGGGTTTATAGTGGCTCCAAGTTTCAGCAAATCATCAATGGCGTTTAGGCGTCCTTCCTTTGAAGCGTAATGAAGAGGAGTGCAACCAAAATCATCCCTCTCATTCAGAAGATTTTTTACCTCCTAGAAGCAGAAAATAACAGTAACAGTAGTAGAATTTAGAAAACTAGAAAAATAAAAACTTTAACGGGTGGAAGCATGTATACATGTAATTACATGCATAAAGATAAATCATCATTCATGGCTAATCAATAAGTGATTAAGCTTTATACGTCATTAATAATTTACAAATAAGAAGGTAAATATTTTGTATACTTACACTACCCTTATTATATGATATAAAGAGACGAAATGAGCGCCATCATAAGAAAAATGTTTCAAGCACATGCACAGTCTATGCAACGCTTTCGAAAACATAAATAAGAGCATGTGTAAATTTGAAACAAGAATTCCTGCGTTTGTGCGCATGATGATCTTGAGACACACAGCTTTAAATGGCAAATGTTCCTACGGCGATATTGCAAGGAAAAGAACTTGAATTCGAGATTATAAAACTTGAGAATCTCACTCAGAATTAAGCACACTGATTGGCTGCTTCCGAGCACACTATTTTGAGTTTGAGAATGTACTCAAGTTTTATAACCTCGAGGCTTGATTTCCATATTAATAAAAGTTCAGCTCACCTTTAAGAACTCAACACCAAACTTGTCAATGCAGCCGCCATATCTGATCAACAGATGAAGAAAATTACCATTTTCTTTGTCTTTGATGGATATATCTGCGCCATTTTGAAGAAGGCAATGCACTGTGCGCCAGCCACCCTTTGACGACGCCAGTAGTAGGGGTGTCCTGTTATCAGTATCCTGTACGTTCACGTCGGCATTCTGTAAGCAAAGTAAATTATGTGAATCAATGCGCACGATCGATACAGTTCACTGACAGAAAGTGGGAACAATAAAAGATAAACACAAGACCATGAATTTAAAACTTAGTACTCGTATGCATACTCTTAAAAATATTTTTAATGAATAAACAAATACAAGGATAGTGACAGATGCAATGATTATGTCCTAATCCGGGCTGAAGTTTTGATTGATGGATATGAGAAACAGCTGACCTATTGTCTTCTCACAATTTTTTACGCGAAACTATACTCGTCTGACAGTCACACGGTTTCAAAGGGGAAAATCAATATGCTTAGAGTCAAGTCGCTTCATCTGATCAGACACTACACTGTTTGCATTAAATACAAGAATTTCTGATAACAGGTGATTGAAATCAAATCAGACCATCTTGATATTTGAATTGGACATGCATAACTATGGGGAAAAAGAGTCTGTTAAGCAAAGTGGAGCTACTTCTTCATGTTCTTTAAGCAATAACTAGGCTTATAACTAGCTGTAGTTATTTCCAAACGAAACAGCCTTATTAATTTTTAGGGTCTTTGTATTGATAATATATCAGTTTTAAGCGTCATGTACATATGCAATGCTGCTTATTATTTGTATATGTTTTAAAATGAAAATAAAAAAACAAGATATTATAATTGTTTAAAAGTATACTGCCTGCTTTATTAGAAAATCAACAACTGCCACATGGTCGAATAACGCTGCCCTGTGCAGTGGCGTCATCTGCAGTACATCTTCCGATTTCATGGCAGATTCAAAGCGTTCCGGTTGCATGTCATGCATCATCTGGACCATGTCGACACTTCCTTGTGCGCATGCGAAGTGAAGAGGCGTTGATTTGTCTTCTTGTTTGGCATCAACAGGTGCTCCTGCGTTTAAGCACACTTTGACAGCCTGTGAAAACAACGCAAGCTATGAAGGTCTTACATTGTAGTTCTAAAGGTGAGCGTGAACGTTTGTGTCTTTATAATCTTTGAGCCTGAAAAGACCTTTTACATTTCTTATGATGAATAAGCTATAATTGATACAGGTGAAAGAAATACTGGTAATTCCTGGACAATGAATATTTTTCTTCATCGCTTTGATCGATCGATTCCATGCTGATGTTGACGTCAAAAACCAACACTGTTAAATTGTGTTTAATGTATGTCCATTTGTCGGAAACAAAGTATTGGTAAAATATGTAAACACAAAGTAATGAAGCTCTGATTCAGTATCAGAGCAAAAAAATAATAAATCAAAAGTCGGGCTGTTTGAAAAAGGTAACATACCACAAGGTCTCCGCTATTAACGGCACAGTGCAATGGCATATTGTTCTCCTTGTCGCAGAATGTTAGGATATCTTCACGCTTATAACCTAGGGCCTCAACTGAAACAAGCAGAATAATTAAGAGCCGAGATACGACAAAACCAACGGAGTGGCATGCGCGCCCCGCGAAAACTCAGATCAGTCTGGGCATCCGCCCAGACTGATCAGAGTCTTCGTTGTCGACATGGAGGTAGCTTACTCTCTGGGCTATTCTTTAAGTGTGCATCCAAAATGCTGATCAGACTGGGCTGATGCAAAGGCTAGTCTGAGTCTTCGCTGGGCGGACATTCAGCTATGTCTTATCGCGGCTCTGTTTTTGTAACTAATCCAGTTTGAGTCGCGACAAGACAAAACAAACAAAGTTGTGCGCCCAGCGCAGATTCAGATCAGGCTGGGCGGATGCCCAGCCTGATCAGAGTCTTCACTGTCCGCATGAAGGTAGCTTAGAGCTTTAGCTACCTTTTAAGCGCTTAGCAAAGAGTCTTATCAGACTGGGTGGATGTCCAGGCTGATCCGGGTGTGTGTTGGGCGCACAACCACATTGTTGGTTTTCTCGTGTCGCGGCTCATATAAATGTGATTGCTGTATTTGTGCTAAAATGTAACATGCTGGTTTTACCATGTAGTTTTGTGTTCAGAGCTAAGATGGACTGGTCATGTTACAAGAATGCCTGATGAGTGACTACCAAACAAAGTTCTCTATGGGGAACTTCAGGAAGGAAAGCGCTCTCAAGGTGGCCAAAAGAAACGCTACAAAGACACCCTTAAAGCCACACTGAAGGATTTCAACAGTCCAACTGAGTCCTGGGAACAGGCTGCACAGGATCGAACAAAGTGACGTTGCCTTATCAGAAAAGTAGCAGCTCAATATGAAGCAAAGAGAATCAGTGAAACTGAAAGAAAGCGCAAAGAAGGCAAAGCAAGAACCAAGGGATCATCATCAGAGTCGTTACAGTTTACTTGCTCTATTACCAACCGACAGTTTAGAGCTAAAATTGGCTTAAACAGCCATCAACGAACGCACAATCACACAGGCATGAACACATAATATTCAGGACTTAAGATGGTCTTTCTCATTACTGAGAGACGAACATCAGTTATGTGTTCAAAACATGTGAATAAAATGGCAAAGAGCGTAGACCCTGATCACGCTTGCTCCTCTAGATCTATTTGTTCCAATACTTATAATTTTACATTACCAAGGTTCTTATAATGACTGTCAATCCATGTCCAAGCAATTCTGACAGAAAATCTGGCGCTAAGCTTTGAAATTTAAGTTGAAAATAGACAATATCATTTCAAAGAAGAAACAGTATGCATGAAATATTATGAATAATGTTTTTTGGGTGCAGGACATCTTGTTAACGTCTAAGGATGACAACGAACGCATATAATGTTGTATCGCATATTACATACATTAATTTATTAAAAGGTGTTAAAATAATGAATATAGTTCCCTTGTCCGACTATTTATGAAGTCCGATTTTAATGAAGACACACCTACCATGTTTGATTAGAATCTCAAGAGTTTTGGCCGCTGCACATTTGCCAGCAACGTTGATCGGATAAAATCCATTATCACATTTAATACATGGACGAGCTCCATTCTCCAGCTGAAAAGTAAAACTTTCTTGGCTCATATATATCTACCATAAAATGAAAGTGTTTGGACAGATAGGTCTGCGCCAACAATGTCGACCTAAGTCAGCCTGCTCCTAAAGGAGCAGTCTGATTAGGGTCTACGTTGTTTGCCTTTTCATCTGCGTCATTTGGATGCCCAACTTTGTTATAACTTACTAGATCCATTTTAGAAGTGTTAAGGTTGCGGTAATGCAGCGTCTCCGGAAAACAACCGTATTTGAAGTTTTTGGATGCTAATGTATGTGACAGTGTCTGGCATTTTGAGCCTTATGGAGCGAAAATCGGACATTTTGTTTTTAACATTTTCATATTTATTAGTGCTTCGAGAATAGATTTCGAGAAGCACAAAGCAATAGCGTTAAGCTTTACTGCAAAAGCAAACAAAATTCACATCAACCCGATTTACTGATTGGATACGATTTACATACTAGCTGGACACACTTTTATAACTCTGGTTCGTGACATCGTTTTTCAAAGATTTATCATGCGAACATTCTTAAAAGAGTGTAGATGAAGAAAATTAAACACGCCGATATAAATGTTGAATCGCTCTTTCCAGGTGACGCTTTGAAATTTATTAGTCAGTGCGCCTAAATCCAATTAACTTTACGTGCAAAATTTATGACATCACTTTCATTTCACGTTTCGTGGCGTCAACGTAGCTCCTCCACATGGCTCAAAATGCCAGGCACTGTCACATAAAGGCTTATGCAATAGCTGAGGTTCTTAGAGATGAAGAGGCACGAGTGGTTAGAGACGTTCGGTGTTGGTGTAGTGCAGAAGATCGCCGGTTCCCAGCCGGCGACTGAAAAACACTCTTTTTTTTATATCGAATCAGAAATGGATAAGGCAGCGAAGAAGGGAGGGGGTGGGGTGCTCCGGCCTTCATATACTAAGCTCAAGATTTGGTGCACCTGCAATCCACACTGCATATACAGTCACAAGGCTACGTGGAAACCGTAACCTGTTAGCGTTTTCAATATATAGAGATTTTAAAATATTTTGGTCAAAAAGTATAACGCTGCTGTTATCTATCTACAAGTATTTAAAGGTTTAGCATTTTCGACTTGGTAGGTTTTCTTTCAATATTGAACTATCTTATCACACCTGATGCTATATTCTGTGCAATCCTGTTACACTGCTGCTTTCGCTGGCACAAAATACTCTATATGTGCAACAACACGAGAAAACTAATAAAGTGGTTGTGCGTCCAGCGCATACTCAGATCAGCATGGGCTTCCACCCAGTTTGATCAGAATCTTCGCTAAGTGCTTACAGGGTAGCTAAGGGTCTAAGCTACCTCCATGCGGACAGCGAAGACTCTGATCAGACTGGGCGGATGCCCAGGCTGATCTGAGTCTGATCTGGGCCCACAACCACTTTGTTGGTTTTCTCGTGTCGCGGCTCAATTATTTTCCTTTAGGACTGGTTTCCGACAAAGAGATTTTGATTATCTCACCTTCTGATCAATTAATGAAGCAGAAAACTAAAGACTCTTCCCCCCACCTCACGAAACTCGTGTATAATTTATGTACAAAAGTGTGGTACAAATATTTGCAAAGTGGTTCTTGGTGAGACACGGGCAGTTGGGAGGGAGGAATTAATCTGAAGGTTTGCTGGAACTCCAGCATGTTTTTCTGCCATATTTGTACCGTAGGTAACACCTATTGTGACATCCTAATTGTCTCCTCCATGGCCATTTTATTTTCTTTAAGAATTGACCGCAACTGATGAAGGGACAAAAATGAAATTGAGAGTTCTCTCCCCTTAGAGTGTACCAATTTACCTTTAAACATACTTTCTTGGAAGGTTTTCTTATCCAAGAAAGCAACCTTTGATGTTCTCTTTCCTTGTAAAAATTGCAGGACAACATAGTGTTGTATCCATTTACCTTTAGAACCAAATTCATTCGATCTATGCCAGTCCAATCGCTTTATCATTTTCAAAACTGGCTGGGAAAACTTTTATCCTGGTGATGCTGATCGGATTTATTTAGAACTGCATTTATTAGATGAATATCTGAAGGCTACTGTGCTGTAGGCTATAAATGGAGGATCTTACATGAGTGCTCATGTATTATTGAATTTATTAAACGAGTTGGGGAAAAGGGTAAGATGCGAGGCTATGCCGGGCATCTTACCGGTTTTCCCCAACGATTTTGATAAATTCAATAATACAGGAGCACGAATGCAAGATTCTATTTATCATATGACACTAAAATCGCATTTCATTAACAAATTTTGCTCTAAAACGTCACGATTTCGCCATTAGAAAACGCGACGTTTAATAGACGCCAACGCATAATTTTACAACATAATTTGCATATTTAATCCACTAGTTGATTATCGGCTTTATTACACTCTCGGATGCGACGTCATATGATAATTAGATTTCTTACCAGGAGCTTAGCACATTCATGTCGATCTTTGGCTGCACACAAATGGAGGGCTGTTCCACCTTTTTCACCGGTAAGATTTGGATTGACGTTATCTTGCTTCAGCAACGTCTGAAAAATATAAATCATGAAGGGTTTTGTGTTATGGCGTATCATTATCTCATTTTATGATGATTTACTCTATGCGTTTGAAACCCCTTCGTCATAAAAGCACATGACCTTCCGTTTATTTGAACAAAATGCATCGGTCGAATCGTTTCAAGGAGACAGCTGAACTACGGCAACATTGGAAACTAGGAAGAAATTCCATAGAAAAGACGATGAATATGGGCAACTTATATCTATTTGATTTTATGACATAAAAAACGACATACAGATTATTTTTAATGAACACTGATGTAAATTCTGATGACTGATGATAAGAAGCTTTTTTCCACGGTTTGTCTAATAAGCCGTATCAATTACACTGACATTATTATGATTGGACAATCTTGTTTTTGTTACTAGCTTGTGAGTATTTAACCATGAAACAAATAGATGTAACAGGTTTTGAAATTTTTATACAATGTGTTTCAACAATATTACCTTAACAGAATTCAGCACCTGAACCTGTAATGCAAATACAGTTCTGGGTTCGAGGTTATAAAACTTGAGAATAATCTCAAACTCAAAATAAAGCACACTGATTGGCTGCTTCCGAGCATGTGCTCAGAAGCAGCCAATCAGTGTGCTTTATGCTCGGAAGCAGCCAATCAGTGTGCTTTATTTTGAGTTTGAGAATGTCCAAAATAAAGCACACTGATTAGCTGCTTCCGAGCATATTCTCGGAAGCAGCCAATCAGTGTGCTTTAGGCTCGGAAACAGCCAATCAGTGTGCTTTATTTTGAGTTTGAGAATGTACTCAAGTTTTATAACCTCTGGGCCTGGTATCTTCAGGTAATGTGTAATTCAGGACGCAATAAACAAAGAACTAAATTATTTGAGAATGAAAAACAGGTTTTAGAAAATCACATTTTCCATTTTTTTACGACTTTAGTGGGCTTTTCACATACACTTCAACCAGAGTGTGGCATATTCTGTACGTGCTAGCTGATACCAATGACCTCATTGCTATGTAACCATTGTACTGTAGGATCACTTTAATTTTGTGCTTGGTACCTTTGCAGGATGACGTCTCAAAGATATCACTTGGACATCAATTTGATCTTCTACTGGCTTTGGTAATGAAACTTTATCGTCGGCCATGTCTGAAGGAGCTTACGACGTATTCTATGCTCAGCCATTTTTTCCGTGACATTATAAACTGAAATTCTTTCAACAAAACGCTTCAGACAAATAATCTTTAACAAATAATTACTCTCTGCTCATTTAATTTTGTGTTAATATTGCTTTTAAAACTTACCTTTAGAGATTCCAACGCGTTCAGATCCACGGCCAGATGTAGTGGGGCTAAGAGATCATTATTAAGGATACTGCTGTCGGCACCGTGGCTCAGCAGATAGTCAATGGCCTGTGGTTGGATCCCCGATACGGCATGATGTAGGGGTGTATTACCTCGTTTGTCTTGTACGTTGAGATCTACAAAAAATATACAGTCAACTCTCGATATCTCGAACACTGATATCTCGAAGTACCATCTCATATCAAAGAATATACTTTTGACGTATTCCCTATTTTCTTTACTTTTTAACTCCTTATATCTCATACCAATGGTATCTCAAAGAAACTTTTCTGGGACTTGAACATTTTCTTTGAGATATCAGTAGCAGTGGTTTGGGATGAAGTTCGACTTAGGCAGAGTTGACGAGAGTTCACTGTTTAAGTAGTGACACTGTACGCAGCGTGAGAGAAGACAATGCAATGCATATACTGATTTCGATTCCTCGAAATGCATTTTTTTCCACCTATATTTATATACTATGCAAAATAAATATAGCAATTTTTTGTATGTGTCAGATCCACCATATTAGGATTTTTTTGTCAATTTACTGCATAAAGATACAAAGGCCGATCATTCGAGATGGTTTGGCAGGTAAAAGATTCAAGATTGTTCAGTTGTAGCGTTCGAACTACCGTGACGTCAGATTTTATGACCATTGTATCTAAAGGACATTTTGGATCATGCACAAAAGCCAAAACCATAATGAGACGGTTGGTTTGCTGTTAAAAAAAGGAAAACACTCTAAAACATTTGAATATGCTACGAGTATGAGGTTTACAAAATTCGAAAATTTGACGTTTTCCCTTGTTTTCACGTTATCGTCTTAAAAAGTTGTTTCTAATCGATATTTCTTAAATCCCTTTCGAGTGTATGATTCTTTGGTATCTACCAATATGATAACGTAAACAATTCGGAAAGAAAATTCTTCCCGGTTACTGAGCATAAGTCAAAAGTCTCAGACTAACGTCATCATTTTCTCACAGTTACGCTATACTTCAGTAAAGAAATTTCACAGTTAAAATCATCATGGTATGACCTTTAATTTTAGCCTGCTGTTTTTCTCGGGTTTTTCTTCTGCATGGAACTGAAGCACCCATGAATCATTTCACATTGGACGGAATTATAACGTTTTAACGTCAATTGCGCATGCTAGGATTCGTCCATTGTTAAGCTTAACCATATCTTTTACACATTCAATAGCTCTGACAAGAAAACTGGGCACGAAAATGATGAGAAAGACCGTACAAAAAATCACATGCTTGCCATGTTTATGTTGCTTTTCAATGGGTGCGAATTTCGGCTAATGACCCCTTCTGTGCTAATCGCTTTTCCCCAATATCGTTTTTAAAGATGGCTTCTGTAATCCCATGGTATCTTAAGCCCCAAATACGGTTCCCTTCCATGCAATTTAATTTCGCTCAATGTTGCACTTCAGTAATGAGAAAAATTGCAAAACATAAAAAATTGCTAAATATACTTTGCATAGTATATTTTGTTTCTATGAATTACGATGTCCTACAGTACGATATATTGTTTCGTTCGCTCGAATATATATATTTCGTGGCTACAAATTACCAATAGTAATAATCAATATTTCATTTCCTCACAATAGTAATACATCCCACTCCTTATCATTTCATACCTTCGCAATAATGTTTTTTTCTCTCGCAATAATATTCCCTATGAGTATTTTTATGAATATATTTATTGGAAATTAATTTCAATGGATTTCAATTATTTTGGTTCTGTTAGAAATCTTAATGAATACTCCAAGCAATATAATATGTGTTTAATTTAAATCTGATTATTCTTTTGTTTAACAGAATTATCTTAAATTGAACGCTGGGGTTGTTATGTCGATTATTCATGACGTCGCCATTGACATTGATGGAAATATTTTGGTTTGAAACTTTATGCTAAGTTTGTCAAAAATGCATCTTGACACTGAGGAGACAAAATTTAATTTTGTAATGACCGTGTTAATTGCATTGTTTATTTAGCTTTTAAACCATACTAACTGTTTTATGATTGCACAAAAAGAAGTGTGAACATTTAAATGCATTGCCATCTATAGAGAAAATATTTTTATGGAACTACTTTGGACCCTTGACTGTATACTGTTCCCTTGCAGTAGTATTTCGTGGCCACAGACTTCTATTTCGTTCCCTTGCACGTACATTTCGTTCTCTGATAATAGCATTACGTCAACACGAGCGAGAAAATCTGTCATAAGCTTCTGCAGATCAGCCTGTGCTTACGTGCTGTTTTCTAGGACATCCAGTTACTGAATCTACAAGTCCCTGATTTATAGTATGACTGAAGCCCGAATACCTTGACCACACATACTCGCAGGCAATTCTTGACATGCGTTATTCTTTCCTTTTTTTTTGTTGTTTTTTCCATAAAGAAATATTGAAAGAATAGTGAATGCATTTACTTAAAGTTATATGGTCTGTAACTTCAAGGAATTTATTTTTGGTGGCAATGTTTCTTATTTTCAAGAATACAGTAATTAAGCCCAGATGGCCATGAAACACTCATGATAAAACAAATCTAAGCCAGTACTGCTACAAATACAATAGTAATTTAGGTAAACTATTAACTGTCTAGAATTTCATTCATCCCGAATGTAATTACTTGAAAGTAAAAAGCTCCTGTTTTCACAGAGGTTATGACCTTTTCATGCATTTGTCAGGTGTAATGAATAGATTTATCATGAGAACTTAGTTTTACTCAACTTTTAAAATTGCTAAAAATAAAACATTTAAAAGTTGTCAAAATGATCAAAAATTACAGACCATATAACTTTAAGGGTTAGTTTGCCCTACCTAATTATTGATCAAGATTAGGTGGCTTATGCTGAGAAGCACCATCTTGCTCTACAATTCTTTGCCCTGTAGTATTTTATTTCTCAATATTATATAGCTTGGACAAAACGTTCTCTGGCTTGTCTGAAATTTTGCAGATGTAAATTTTGTCGTCTGCGTGTCTGGCGCATTAACCCTTAATCTGTCGCAGAAGTTGATGACAGTAGTAATAGCTCATGTTGCAGGTATGTTCACAGATCTATTAATTTGTTGCAAAATTAACTATTTGTTTTGCTCTTAAAGGCATCAAAGAGCTTTACAAGCACTTAACAAGTACTATTAGCTCTATAACAGCATAAACGAGTTTTAAATCATCAGATCGAATACTCTTCTGAAGACAGCCGCAAATTCCTATTTAGGAAATTTTGAAGCATGTGCGAAGCTCACTGACTTTTCTGAATTGAGCGAGCTGCGATACGAGAAAACCAACAAAGTGGCATGTGCGCCTAGCAAAGACCCAGATAAGCCTGGGCATCAGCCCAGTCTGACCAGTCTTTGCTTGCGCTTAACGTGTAGGTAAGGGTCTAAGGTAGATCCATTTGGACAGCGAAAACTCTGATCAGTCTGGGAGGATGCCAAGGCTGATCTGAGTCTTCGCAGTGCGCATATGACACTTTCTTGGTTTTGTCGTGCCGCGGCTCATTTTTCAAATAAGAAATCATGTGGTTGTTCTAATTCTCGTAAGGACGTTCCCCGGGAGGCTCAAGGGCACGAATTCTAAATCAAACAGAAAAAACATTGCTTTATATTTTGCTTGGTGTAAACAGGTAGCAGGTATGCAATTTCGTAAATGCCATGCTTAAACACTTTAAAGCACTTTGACCTGGATGTTTTTTGTTGTTGTTTTTTTTTCTGTTTTCCGGCTCTTGGAACTAACATTTGCAAGTTCATACTGGCCTTACGGTAATGTAGCCCTTCCGAAAAGTAGTCTACCCTTAAAGCAAAACAAAATTGCCCCATGTTCGCATTTGTTTCCTTTAAGGATTGATCTCCATCGCCAAAGTGGTAAAATTGCAAAAAAAAAAAAAAAAAAAAAAAAAAAAAAAAATGGCAGGATTGAGACTCATGAATGTTTATCTATAAACCTTAAATGTGATAATAATAATTTTATGTAAGTAGTCACCTCCACAATGATACACGATGAACTCCAGTATATTAACACGCCCATTTTCAGCAGCCCTGTGTGCCGGCGTTTGGCCTTTGCTGTCCTGAATGCTTAAGCGGCTGTTGTCGGCGTCGTATAGACGCTCAAACTCCTGTATATTTCCTTTGGCAGCGACCTGAAAATAATGAGTTGTAACAGTGTCAATTAAATTGTAAAAGTCTGAGAAAACCCACGTAATTCATGTTTATTTTGATTTAGAAATTTAATTTGCCTTAAAGAAATTCATCTATATGTAACCCGGTTCAAACAAATTTCTCTTTTAAATTGATTAGATTTCTCGTCTTTTATAGTACACATATGCGTCAGTGCTTTTTGGGCTGGATCTTCACATGATATTGTTCTGTATGAATATAATCGCCTGAACTATTTGTACTTCTTTTGAAACCATACTGTAAAATGTACAGA
>OZ022501.1:56014770-56107526 GCA_963989385.1 Ctena decussata | reverse complement strand
ATATCGTATTAACGTATTACAGTACAGACAACATTCAAGCTTCCCATAGTGCCATTCAGCGCTCACGGCGGTCCCGTTCAGCCATCATTCCCGCGTCATTACCGAGGCATTACCATTCCGTTCCATTCCACGCCATTCCATTTGGAACGCCATTCCATTTGGAACGCCATTCCGGTTAATTGCGGTTCATTCCGTTTCGCTTCTTTTTATTTCGTCCAAAAAATAATCCGGTTGCAGATAAAAAACCCACCTCTCGTGTGACACGCAAATTTGGCTTACTTCTTTATCCCCATTTTGAAATGATAATTAATTAGCATATTATTCGTAGAATAGGTACAAATGCGAATATTTTATTGACATTCATATATATAAACTGATATTCAATATTAAAGACAGAAGAATAAAATAGAAATAAGTTCTGACGAATAAAAACATGATCAAAGGTACCGCAGTTGGTTGGTTCCCAGCAGGCACATGACGTCGAAATGACGTCGTACTGACGTCGATGCGACGTAATGACGTCGCATCGACGTCAGTACGACGTCATTTCAACGTCATGTGCCCGCTGGGTTGGTTGGTTGATTTGATGCTTAACGTCCACGGTAAACAACTAAGGTCATGTCGGGACGGTCAGTTAACCTAACCACACTATTCCTGGGCAGGCTTAGACCTAATAAGCGGTTAACCAGTACTAAGTGCACATACTTTCGCCAGTAACTGACAACTGCCCTTCTTGAATCAGCGGAAGGAGAAACGAAAGTACCGCAGAAGGAGATAATTTCATTCTTCAGTTATCTGTGTTAGTTAGACGATGCACTTCTTCTAATCTCTGCAAAGCTTGGACCAGTTTTAAAACCTTTGGCGAGTTGTGTTAATAAAAACTTTTTCCTGGGGTGAGTTGTCTTGGGTCAGTTTTAAAACTGAGGTGATAGTCGGATAAAAGCTCTTAAGAGCTTTACATATTGTACGTCTTGCCGCCTCAAAATAAATCATGCCTAGTCTTGAGTTGCCTCTGTCCGAGTTTTTCCCGGCCCGGGACGAGTTGTCTTACGTCCTATTTGTTCTGATTCCTAACTCCTGATAATCAGTTATGAGCTGAACCGATGTCCCGTCTAACAAGATCTGGCCTTGCATGTCAGATTTAAATACCTCTGATGTCTCTTACAGTTATCTGGATTGTTCTTTTAAAACTGATAGTAAACGTTTGTGCTCCCCCCCCCCCCCCCCCCCCACCCCGATGAAGGACGGGCGAATAACGGTTCTATTCACTAAGGTACTCGGTTTTACCCATAAACGCAGGCGCGCGTTTACGCATGTGCAAAGTACCACCGCCATATTTGAAGAAGTTTTGGAAGTAACTCGCTTGCACTGTTCTCAGTTTGTTGTGTTTCTTTTTATTAGTTGTGTATTATTGTGTATGAATTCAATTTGTATTTGTTGAGACTGCGTAAAAATGGCTCATATGAGTAAGAACGTTAGGAATCTTGTGCTGCAGTATAGTAGACAAGGACTTTCAACTGTGCAGATTTCAAGATTGTTGGCATCAAGACATAACGTACGTTTCAGTCGCCACGCCGTACGGAAGTTTTTGACAAGAGATACAACGCCAAAGCCCCGGAAAAAGAAAGAAAGTAAAGTTCAGAAGATACATTATGACTTTCTGCAAGTGTGGCTCAGCGAAAACTGTGGTCAAACAGCCAGAGAATTGCAAAGACGTTTTGCCAAGGTGTTTCAATTGAATATTTCTTTGAGCCAAGTTAAACTAATGCGTCACAAACTAAACTGGACGAAAACACAGAGACGGTATGGCCAGATGGTCAGTGCTAAGAACAGAAAAATTAGAGTAGACTGGTGCCTCTCTGCTCTGAGCAGACAAGAGACTTTTCGAAATGTAATTTTTGTTGACGAAACCTGTGTCGAGCTCCAGTCTTCAGGACGAATGATCTTCTACCAGAAAGGAACAAGGCTAGAGTGTCCCTCACTGAAGGTGGCAAAGCCCAAGCATCCATACAAGGTTAGTATCTCTGCTCGTTACAAAATCGGCCCATGAAAGAGTTCTCGAAAGACTGAGAATTTACTGGACCGAATCTCATAAAATGATTAAAACAGGTTAGGGAGAAACCTTGATCTAAGTATAAACTTCCATCGAAGTATATACTTCGATCGAGGTATAAAAATTGCATTAAGATTGAGAGATTCTTCACCTGTATCCATTCAGAAATTGCAAAATTTCAAGTATTGTGTTTTCAATATTGATGAAAATTATGTTGGAGTGCAAAGCAATTTGAATTTTCTGCCATTGCGTTTTCGGTCCATCGAATTACCCCAAAACACCCCAAACCGCCCAATAAAAGCACCCCAAACCGCCAAAAAACAAATCACTTTAAACCAAATTTGGTATTTTGCAGCAACTTACACTACTCAGTGACCTATATATGTATTTATAGGTCACTGCACTACTTTAGAAATATTTGGTAATGCTTAAAATATTTATAAATTAGGAAAATTGAATTATATTTGCAGCTACAGGGAAAAATTGCTGTTAATACCAATATGAAGCTATATTTGTGTATGTATGTGAATATATGAATGTTATATAACATGCATACACTTACACATACATGTGCTGACAAACATATAATGGACATACAAACAACATAGATGCGACATATTTACATACATGTACGTACACGCGGCATACTTATACCACTATATTATTATCAGTGCACAATATGCAATTCCCCTTTTCTGCACAAATAGCTCATATTTATTTTTATTAAATAATTTTGAAATCATTAAAAAAGCATTAACACAAGGTTTGCAGCCTATTTTAACCTGAAACAATATTAAGCAAAGTGGTTTTGGGGTGGTTTTTAGGCGGTTTGGGGTGGTTTGGGGTAATTCGATGGACCCTTGCGAACCCTTTCGAACCACATATTTATGTAACCATGTATCTTCCCATTCCCTGACATTGCTGTAATTGCAGTCATACCTCTTTCGAAATATATACTTCGATGGAAGTATATACTTAGATCGAGGTTTCTCCCTAACCTGTAAAATGTACTTGAAAATTCAAAGTATTTTTATCAGACTGAAAGAATTTTTACCAGGCATGTCAGCAGTCAGACAGAGTTTTGTGAAGACTGCCATGACAAACTAGTATTGCCCCTTGCAGACTTGTTTTTCTTGTTTAAGGTGGGCCGAGTTGTCCCAGAATCACACATATGCTTTCAGTTCATGTTCATTATATGGTCAAGCAGCAAAATGTAATTCTTCCCACAGACTTTACTCCTAATTGCAGGAGCCCCGGTAGCTCAGTGGGTTAAGTGCTGGCCTACTGATCTAGTGGACTGGGTTCGAGCCTTGCTTGAGGCGAGAATCTTTTCCTTTCTCAAACCGGAACAAGCTGTCTTTCGTAGAAATTACAGAACAACAGAGCACCTGTATGTTATAAAATCACATGTTGATAACTATGTAGTTAACAGTAGCAGAGGTAGTAAACTATTTGCTTGTTTCATTGACCTACAAAAGGCTTTTGAAACTGTATGGCATGAAGGATTGCTTTTAAAATTACAAAAAGCTGGGATAAACGGGAAAGTATATGAACTTATAAAGTCAATGTATAAAGATTCTGTCTCAAGAGTAAGAAATAGACAATATCTTTCCAGTCCAATTAATATTAAACAGGGTGTTCACCAGGGTAGTGTTTTGAGCCCTCTTCTGTATAATATATTTAGGAATGATATTGGTGAGCACATACTGTTAGACGATGCACCGTCAGTACATAACTATAAAGTAAGTCATTTATTATATGCTGATGAGTCACTTGGTGCTTTTGTCAACAATGGCTGAAGGTTTGAAAAATAATATTGCAAATGGGCATGTTCAAAAAAAATGTGACCGAAGCATTTCAGAGCATTTTAAAGGAAACAGAGCTTTAATAGTACATTTTTTTTGTTGCTGAAGATGTATCATGTAGCCTTGAAGATACTTGCCAAAATTCATTGAAATAGTTTGAGTAATGAAAAAGTTACGGTCAAAAATATAGCCAAAAAACTCAGGAGTGTAACGCTTTTTGTGTGACATTTTTTTGATTACTGAATTTTCTGCCTGCATTTTTACAAAACTCTGCTGGTTAGCATACCTATTAGCCATCTGTTTGACTTCCAGTCCTTTGGGCTGCATGAAAATGTAAGATTTATCTCCTTTCGTCATCACTCATGGAATAAGAAAGGCTAAACGCAGCAGCACTATGCTGAATTTCTGATGCACCAAAAAAGAAGAGGTTCTCATGTAAATGGATGTCATTTTTATATTTGATGCTTCTAATCTCTATAATATGGTCTGAAACATTGAATAAAGATGGTATATTGTATTGCAAATTTTTCAGTTGCTGTACCAGCATCCATCTCAGAATGTAAACCACTTCTTCTCAAGTACCCCTTGAACTCAGGAGTGTAACATTTGTGATTTGAAACCCCATAATTTTTTCCAAGGGTAGATTTAGTCAACTTTCATGCCATGTATGAAAAGTCTTTGACCCATCATGATAATTGGCACACAGGAAGTCTTCATCTTGGCTCTTGTTTTCTTCATGCGCAACATTTAAGCCACTCAGGAGTGTAACACTTTTTTGAAAAAAGACAAAAATAGCTTATTTCTTTCACACAAATAGTGTTATTTTCATTTATTAGGCAGATACATGAAGACCAAGTCACCCTCAAACAATTTTGGAACTTAAATTTAACTTCTAAATGTAAATAAAGTTGTACTGCCATGAAATCGACTGAAAGTTGAAGATTTTGAGATTCCATTTTCTTCGTATCTATCACTATGAGGCATTCCAAATAATATTCTTACATAGCTATCAAGTGTTTTGTGAAAAATAATAGGATAAAAGTGACCAAGATAATGATATTATGTGATTTAATTTGGGTTTTGCTATGATGTGTATCGTGCAAGGTGTTACACTCCTGAGCATTTTCAGTTAAATGCCATTTTGGACACTTTTTCTTCCCCTGCATCAACATATTTGGATTAATTCATGCTAAATATAATGTTTCCAACATCTGAAAATGTTTTTTGATGCAGTGCCATTTGTTTTGATAAGATTTTGAGGTTAATGATATTTTAGAAAGGGACATTTTTACTGATTTATAATATGACCATCAGCTTCTGAAACTTGTGTGGAACTATATTTCTGTAATGTCTTTTGTAAACAGGTAATGATATTCGGGTAAAGAAAACTGTTCAATTTCCAAAAGAAAGAGTGAAGAAGAAATTAATTTGATTCAGTATTTGTTTGATTTGTGTGCATTTAGACAGCCGATTAGCAAATATATTGTGGCACACCCAAGCATTGAGTTGAAAGTTATGTTTTTGGTTTTTGCTATAGCAATGAGTGCAAGTTGCATTTATAATGAAGACAACATCATAATGAAATCTAAAGGCAGAATATTCAACTTTTTTTACAGTACCAACAAATGGCTGAAAAGTGTTACACTCCTGAGCAAGAGACCAAGTTTTCTTGTTAAAGAGGCCAATAAATTTGGAAAAACTGATGTTTGCAACATGCAGTCATTGTTACTTTATTGCAAAGAACACTTAATCAATGATTTAAATTCTTGTGGTGCTAATTCCAGCAGTTTGAAAATAATACTCAGGAGTGTAACACATTCCTTGAAACTTTTAGCACATTTTTGACATAGCATCACCACTACCAGTATGTTTTTATGTCAACAATCATTCTCTAGATTAGTTCCCTACTCATATGCCATCATCCCAATGCACGTTTTACCGAGGCACAGCCAGGTAAAGAGAAGATATGGAAGTTTTTTTAACTCTACTTCTGAAAAAGTGAATCAAAATGAAGTTAAAATTTAAGTTTTTATTTCATTCAGGGGTTTCTGATAGAAAACAGCATTTACTTACATAATTTGGAAGTGCCCTGCATCAAATAATAGAAACTTAGAGTGATATGATCATGATTTTAGCTTCCAAAGCTTTCATAAAATTTGGTCATTTTAACAGATTTTTTGTGTAAATCTCTTCACAAAAACTGTCATAAATGTTTTATTAGTAATGCTATTATTAAAATTTATACAGTTTTGTAAACTGTAAGCACTGTAGATAAGTCTGGAATAAAAATTAAACCTATGGCAGAGTGTTTATTTTTGACCTCCAATGTCACACTTTGGTCACATTTTTTTTGAACATGCCCAAATGTAAATGCATTTTGTGAAAACTGGGGTCTTAAAATTAATATAGACAAGTAAAAAATTATGGTCTTTTCGAAAAGTGGCAGACCCACGAAAGACAATTTAAAATTCACCATAGCTGACAGTAATTTGGAAGGTGTAAGTCAGTATAAATACTTAGGCGTGAATATTTCCAGTAACGGCAAATTTAATGTGGCTTAAAAAACCTCACGCCTATTTCCAGTAACGGCAAATTTAATGTGGCTGAAAATAACCTAAGTCTAAAAGCAAGCAGAGCTTTTTTCTATAAAACAAAGTATATTTAACAATAACCTGAAGCTGTCAATTGCATTTAACATGTAAAACTGATAGCAATATTTAGTAGTGAAATATGGTTTGGCTACAAAACAACTTATCACAAAAAGTCTATTGATGAAATGTTCAAACTTTCACTTGAAGGAAATAATGAATTTGATAAAGTCTTTTTTAGATTTTGCAAATATATATTAGGTGTTCATTCTAATAGGGGTGACTATTGCAGGCCAAAATGACTATTGCAATACTATTACTATTGCAGAAATCCCTATTGCAATACTATTACTATTGCAGGTTACTATTGCAATGCATTGCAGTAACTATTGGAGACTGCTTTCTTATCCAGAAATTTTGCTTTCAGGTATAAAATCTGGTTTGTTTGCATAAGTTGGTGGCTAAAATGCATTATTTAATGACTGTCATTTCACAATGAAGATATTCTGGTTTGAAATTGGAAGAGAGACTTTGTACAACTTGTAATGTATTGTGGATGAAATCCATTGTTTATTTTCATAGTCATGTACAAAATATGTTGAAGACAGAAAAAGTATGATCGGCATGATTAAAGAGTCTGGATGTCTTTTAAGATTTGATAACAAAGAGGATTTTATCAAATTAATGGGTCATACTAATGTAAAAGTTATTAAAGCGATAGGTAAATTTTTGCAGCAGTGCAACATTGTCTAGTTAATTACCATTGTGGCCGCTGACATATACTCCAAACCATTTCGAGACTATTAATGTTTGTGAGTGTGTTATATATGTTCATGTATATATAATATATGTGTATCATTTGCCTTTAACCCATCATTTGGGTATAGTTGTGCAAAATAAATAAATTCTAATTCTAATTCCTACCATAAACTTGGTTACATTGCACACAGCCTTTCATTATCACCGTCCCATCGTCCTGATATGACTGAAATACTGTTGAAAAGGACGTAAAATCGCAAGTCATCCATCAGGGCTTGCACCAAGTTTGGATAACAGGAAGTCCTGACTTCCATGCTTTAGATTTTGGAAGTCCCAATGGCAAATGCTGACATAGTTTGATTGAAAAGTTACTATTATTTTTGTATTCATGTGCATGCTATAGTCAATTTATTTGTATTTAATGGCATCAGTCATGTCTTATGAGCTTTACAATCATTTAAAGTCTAAATTACTGATAAAACTTTTCTGAACATACATGTACTTAACCAAAAAGAATTTCTGACTTCCTGGCAATGAGATTTGGAAGTCCCAGACAGATTTTTGGGAGTAAATACTCCCAAGACTTCCATTAGTGCATGCACTGATCCATCCTTCCTAATTGCATTTTCATGTTTACTAGAAATTAATTCTATTTGATAAAACTATTTTGGTATAGGTAAAAAGCTTCAGAGAAATAATCTGGTGAGACTCCTTATTCTTTCAAAATTGCTTTTCGGTTATTTAGGCTTTTTCCAGTATATCTGTGCTCTTTGGTTATTCTGTGTAAGCCAAGCTCGCCCTCTTGAAATTGTTGTTCGCTCAGTTCCTATTTTTGTTTGTTCAAGTTCTTAAGCGAGGGTCCGCATTGTTTACTGCATGGCTGAAATCTTTTCTGTAGTCCTGCAAATTATTTGGGTGACCAATATTAGAATACCGCATGTGTTGCTCTCCCACAGTCAATTGAACTTACATTCTGTAAATGGGATGATGTTGAACATTCTACAGCTTTTTAATTTTAATGTTTCCCCTAGCCTGAAAGAAAAATGGCAGGTTGCTTGCCAGAATAAGGGCACTTTAAATGCACGACAACACTCCCTAAAGGGCACTTTTCTGAAGCTATTTTTTTTTCAAAGACAATTCACACTTTCTAGCAGGATTAGCATCTTGTTTTTGCATGGAGATTGAGTCTCTTTTTGCATAAGTACTGCAAAAGTATAACAGTGATATATACTGAAATTAACTTCCACAAAGGGAGGGCAGAAGGATTAAGCCAAAGGTGAAGGGCGCAGCACCCTTTTAAACCTCTATTGGGGAATCACTATCTTTATTCACTGGGTGGTTGCTTAGTCCCAGTAGGCGATGATTTTTTCTGACTATCGTCAATGATTTTTTCTGACAATTTATGTCTCATAAGCATGGCGGAGCAATAAGGTTAGTAAACAAACTTATTTTCAAAAAAATTCTTGAGATCTTTCATAATCAGCCTGTTTGCTGGAGCATTTTATGGTCGCATTTTGTCGTTTGACACATTTTTCTTTGTGAAATAGCCTCTCCAAACCAAGGACAAAAAATGCTGCAAATGTCAAGGATTTTTTTCCTACAATGACTTTAGTGTCCCTGATTTTTAGCTCACCTGAGCCAAAGGCTCCATGTGAGCTTTTAGTATGGACAGGCTCCGTTCTGTTCTATTCCATCGTCGGTCATCGTCCGTCCACACTTTCAAATGACTTCTCCTCTGAAACCACTGGGCCAATGTAACCAAATATCATATATACGCTCCTGGGCTTAGGGGAACGATAAATTGGTCAAATGGTGTGGGTCACATGACCAACATGGCCGCCATGCCCATATATGGTAAAAACCTAAAAAAATTCTTCTCCAGAATCAACAGGCCGATGGCCTTGAAACTTGGTATGTAGCATTGGGTACGCAATACTACCAAGAGTGTTCAAATTATGACCTTGTGTTGACCTTGACCCTTTTAACGATAAGGTCAAATTTCCTACCTTGTGCTTTTATATAGCAAAATGCTAGAACATAAGATATCTTGGAAACTGTTGAAGATTTTGGGCTAAAAATTGGTATCTTCGGACATCTTAATGAGTACATGAGGATTTATGAGTTCAAGAGGTCAAGGTCATTCTTTGACCTTTGACCCAGAACTCTCATGTTTTGACAATTTCAAACAATTTCCTAAAAAGCCACTGTGCCAATTGAAACCAAATTTCATACAGAGCCTCCAGGGTTTGAGGGAAGAAAACTTCGTTCATATGTCCAGGTCACTTGATAACATGGCCGCCACGCCCATATATAAAACAAAAACCTTTAAAAATCTTCTTCTCCAGAACCAGATGACCGATTGGCTTGAAACTCAGTATGTAGCATTGGGTACTCAAGTACTATCAAGATTGTTCAAATGATGACCTTGAGTTGACCTTGACCTTTTTTACGGCAAGGTCAAATATGAGAAAATGCTCTAGAAGTTAAGATTTCTTGGAAAGTTTTGAAGATTAAGGCCTAAAAATTGGTATATGCAGTCATCTTAATTAGTACATGAAGATTTTTGAGTACAAGAGGTCAAGGTCATTCTTTGACCCAGAACTCTCATATTTTGACAATTTCAAACAATCTCCTCAAAAACCACTGGGCCAATTGTAACCAAATTTCATACAGAACCTCCAAGTGTTGAGGGAATGAAAATTTGTTCAAACGGTCCAGGTCACATGACCAACATGGCCGCCACTCTCACCTTTAAAAATCTTCTCCAGAACCAATTGTCCGACGGCCTTGAAACTTGGTATGTAGCATTGGGTACTCCAGTACTATCAAGATTGTTCAAAATGATGACCTTGGGTTGAGCTTGACCATTTTACGGCAAGGTCAAATATTGGAAAATGCTAGAACATAAGATTTCATGGAAAGTTAGGAAGATTTAGGCCTACAAATTGGTAAATACAGTCATTTTAAAGAGTACATGAAGATTCATGAGTACAAGAGATCAAGAACATTCTTTGACCTTGACCCTTTATTCTCATAGCTTGACAATTTCAAACTTCTTCTTAAAAGCCACTGAGCAAATTATAAGCAAAATTTATATAGAGCCTTCAGGGGTTGAGGGAATGAAAATTCCTTCAACACTCCAGAATACCAATCCAGGGGTCGCAAGATCGATTCCCCGGTTCTCTGGTCTTTCGAATGAGACTTTAAACCGAGGTCCCCTCTCCATATGACCTCGTTGGTGGGACGTTAAACCCGAGTTCACTCACTCACTCACAGGCTTAGAAGCCATCCTATGACGACATAAAATGGAAGCAAAGGCCCAATTCTGAACTTCATGATTGGAATGCTAATACTCTGCTGTTGAAATATTTGAAACTAGTTTCTGAACTAAACTAGATTATTAGTAGATATTTGTGGAAACTGGACCTAAAAGCAGCTATTCAGAAGACCGTGAATAAACAGCATGCAAGCGATACAAGGTCTTAAGAAACAGTTTTCGAACTATAAGAACTTGTTGACTGGCTTTCACCATGGCAGTTTAGGCTTTCCAGAACTGATGCTTATAAATTAGTATATATCTCTTTGCATGGACATAATTGGATTCTGATATCTTTCCCTCTTCATCTTATTCATTTTACTGTTTATCCTGTACACACATATACATGTACTTGGGGTTTCACTCAAAGTGATATATAATTTTACTGTTTATCCTGTACACACATATACATGTACTTGGGGTTCACTCAAAGTGATATATAAACACAGGTACGAATTTGGTCTTACAAGCAAATAAATGTTCCAAAATGATCTGTAAAATTTGCTTCACCTCACTAAATATTGAAACAGGAATGTCTGAGCAAACACTGTAGACTAAGGCCAGACTGTTCAGGGACTGCAGTAGTATTTCCCATTCTGCCAGCACCGTTGTGCCAAATTGATGACAGTC
Organism: Ctena decussata; assembly: GCA_963989385.1. Classification (NCBI taxonomy): domain Eukaryota; kingdom Metazoa; phylum Mollusca; class Bivalvia; order Lucinida; family Lucinidae; genus Ctena; species Ctena decussata. Next base: position 56,096,375 of record OZ022501.1, on the reverse strand, counting down.
GAATCAGTGAAGGTAAAATTAACTTAATTTAGGCTTACAAATTTGGCATCTGCTGCACAGATGGCTTCTGTCAATATTAAAGCTGCCATGATAAGGTGTTTTATCAGTAAGCTGTTAGCTGTAGCAGAATAAGTTTAAATTGTGCTAAAATGGGCAGTCAACCTTAGCAAAAAGTGGACTTGGCGGTTACCCATCAGTCCTGTTCTTAAAATTTGTATAAGACCTATAGTAATAGCAACGAAACGAAATTACGTTAACACGAATTTGTGGTAGGTCCTAGGTTACCACCCGTGAAATTAATGCCCTAAAAATATTTACAGTTTTTTTGACTAAATTTGAAAGATTTTGTATATCGCCAAGTTCTGCTGTCATAGTTGGCATAAACTTTGCATCTATAGATGATAGAGTTTTTGGGCTCGGCTACATGCTTTACTAAATGACAGTGAGCATACAGGTGAGGAACTACATTTCACAGAATTCTTGTAATCGTGACAAAACAATTCTAGTTCCAAACTGAAGCAGGACTTCATCTTTGTAGTCCAAGTTTTGTATTAAACATAATTCTACAATTGTCTATTTCAGGTTAATGTCTGGGCTGGTATTTCTTACAAAGGAAGGACAGACCTCTGCATCTTCACTGGGGTAATGGACTCAGTCATTTACCAACAGATTCTGGAACGTAATTTCCTCCCATTTGTGAATGAGCGGTTCCCGGAAGGCTATCGACTTTACCAGGTACATTGTAATTACATACATTTCAAGCATAATTCAGTCAGAAAAAAAATATTTTGAAGGGTATTGCCATACCTATTATCTTGGGGACTGCATATTTAGAGTATTTCTGATTCATAAAATGCCCCCACCAAACAGGATTGATTAAAAACTGTGGATTTCTTAGAAATTATATAATTCAAAGGTATAATATATAGTGTTTAACACTACAGATATAGTCTGTTTGCTCCCAGATGCAAACGGCATCCCCAATATTTTCTCGTAATTGGTCAGCGGCAGAAGAATTTTGAATTGCTCATTCTTAATTTTCATCCTATACATAACAAAATCATAATTTTGTAGAAATGTGAGGCTTTGCATAAAGAAGTTTCTATACAAAAATGGACCTATAATATGTCATTTTCACCTCTTAATTACAAGGGAGTAAAAGTTGGCTGTTGGAATTTCTGTTTAGTCCTACCTATTAGAGCATGTGACCAATGTATGCTATTAATCTAGAACAAAATTTGCATAATTGAATTTTTATTTTTTCTGCATTTCGTTTCACCCATATATTAGCAAATATTTAAACACAAACTTTTTACCCGCAAAAACTAGATAAAAGTTCAGTGTTTATTTACAACATAGAATCATCTGACCAGTGACACCATGTGTGACGCGTGCGGACAGGTGAATGCATTTTACTATTTCATTCATATACGCCCACACCTGTAGTAAACAACGAGTTTACGCTATTGCTTATCAACAATATTTTGGCTCTTCTAACAAGCATACGACGCCCTTCAGTGAAATTGCTTAGTTTTTGCATTACTGTTAATGGAAAATATTTAACAAAAGCATCCAAAAATTTGGATTTTTCGTATTCTATTATGCAACTTATGGGAATCATTTGGACATTAGAACATTTGATGGAACTTTCATCATTTTCGAGAAAATAAGCAAAACCCTGTTTGCACTTGGGAGCAAACGGACTATAAAAAGCTACTTGTGTTATCAATACATACTACAGATTATGACTTCAGTTTCAGAGACCATGCAGACTTCTATGAGTTTATTATGGGGTTGAGTGGGTAGGAGAATAGGGTGCAAGGATTCATGGGGAGCAGCGGGGAATCACAGGTGTTATAAAGCTGCCATTGAAACATTATGACTTTTACTGCAGCTTTAGTGGCTTTTTTTTAGTGATTGTCTAACTCAACGTGAGTAAACTTGGGTTTAACGTCTCGCCAGCAACTAGGTAATATGGAGATACAAGGCAGCTAAAAAAGCTGAAACTTTTCAGAGACTTAAATTTGCTTAGACCTAAGTGAAAAAAACAACAACAAAAAAAAAAAAACCTTATTATTCCAGTTGGTCCAGTAAATAGCAACTTCCATGGTCAGTGAGAAATGTGGCTTTTTACTGCCTTAGTGGTACAGATATGACAGCAGATCTTTTGCTGAGATGTTCTTATAGATAGACTTCCATCAAACATGTTTTTTCTTATCAGATCTGACAATCTTTGATTCTGACTGACATATATCTTTTTTTTCTTTTTTCAGGATAATGACTCCAAACATAAGTCCAAATCCACTGTTCAATGGATGAAGAACCACAACGTGTATGACAAGATAATGACAGTGCCTGCCTCATCACCGGACTTAAATCCAATAGAAAATGTCTGGGCTAGTATGAAGGACCATCTTCAAAGAAAGTCAAAACCCAAAACCAAAGACCAACTAGTTTCAGGAATTAGGGAGTTTTGGGAACTTTTGGATGACAGACAGTGCGCAACGTACATTGACCATATTCACAAGGCCATACCGCGAACTGTATTAAACCATGGTTGGCCATCTGGGCTGTAGATGGAATTGTGTGTCAATGAAAAGTACAATGCAATAGTCACCCCTACCAATTGCTCTCATGCGAAACCACGGTTCAGAATGCCAATCCATGAGAGGAGTTTCTGCAGGAGGGGAGCCAAAATCGTAAACAAATTTGACATAGGCACAAGGTTTGAAGTGTTTATTTTCTCTGGAAACTATTTATGCAAAATACAAGAATGCTATTTTGTCACATATAGATTGTTTCTTCGGCACACCAAGGGATTAGATACATGGTCTTGCATTTTTGCAGATATACATTTAGTACGGCAGAGCATGTGTTCAAGGACAATCTTGGCGATATATACATGTAGGGAAAAGTCACATTCTCTTGCTTGATTTTGAGTCTTTGACCTTGTCAGTCACCAAGAAGTGATCAGAACTACTCTATGAGTGAATCCAAACGTTGGAAGAAAGCTGTCCATGATGGACAGTATAGAAGTTCTATTCACTTCTTTGCGACTGACAAGGTCAGAGACTCAAAATCAAGCAAGAGAATGCAACTTTTCCCTACATGTATTTATCGCCGAGATTGGCCTTGAACACATGCTCCGCTGTACTAAATGCATATCTGCAAAAATGCAAGACCAAGTGCCTAATCCTTTCATGTGCCAAAGAAACAATCTATATGTGACAAAATAGCATTCTTATATTTTGCATAAATAGTTTTCAGAGAAAATAAACACCTCAAACCTTGTGCCGATGTCAAATTTGTTTACGATTTTGGCTCCCCTCCTGCAAAACCGGAAACTCCTCTCATGGATTGGCGTTCTGAACCGTGGTTTCGCATGAGAGAGTTTGGTAGCCATTGTGGCATCTGATCTGGGTCTACACTATTTGCCAGTTGATGTCAGTTTGATAGGTATCCCAACATGAATGGGTTAGATTAGTTTTTTTTCATTTTTCCATAAATTTGCTTTTATCATCTAGATATGTACGCAAGGTCCTTGAAGATGCTGAAAATGGCGTAACTTCTTGTAGTTTTTAACTCACCTGAACGAAAGTTCAGGAAGAGCTATTGTTGTCACCCAGGCATTGGCATCACGACCGGATTGGATGTTTTGGTTAAAGCTTTTTTAAAGATCCATATCTCCTTAACACATGGATGGATTCTTTTTATACTTGCACTGTCATTAGATACTGGTCCAAAGTTTTACAAAATACCAACCACATCCTGTTCGGTGACCTTGAGGTAAGGTCATGGACTTAGAAATTTTGCATTTTTTTTTGTTCACTTTGGATGGTTGGTTAAAGTTTTTAAAAACCCATATCTCCTTAACTCATGAATGGATCCTTTTGATACTTGCACCAGAGTTAGAAACTGGTCCAAAGTTTTTACAAAATACTACCCCTACCCAACTAAGTGACCTTGCCATTAAGGTCATGGACTTATAAATTCTGTGTTTTTCTTTTTTTTTCAGCCACATTGGAGGCTTTGGTTAAAGTTTCTTTGAATACCCATATTTCCTTAACTCATCAATGGATTCATTTGATACTAGCACAGTAGTTATATACTGGTCCAAAGTTTTACAGAGTACCACCCACACCCACACAGTGACCTTGATGTCAAGGTCATGGACTTAGAAATTTGGGTTTTGTTAAATTATTATGATCGCATACAGTTCTTTAATGCTTGGGGCATATTTACATTATACTTGAACTGATATTTGATACTGGCTTGAGGTTTTACAAAATACTTCCCCCAACAATGCATGAACATGATTGCATGTCAGTTTTATGTAGTGCAAGCAACACCCCTATAGTGACCGTCAAGGCAAGGTCACATTATAACAATGCCTGTAAGATGGGCAAGCACCATTTCAGGTGACCTATGCTGTTATATGACAGCTCTTGTTTTTTATGTTTGATGGACATTTTCAAAACAAGGAATGTTTGTTGTCATATGATGAAGGGAGGCAGTTCAATACTTAAACAAACTGAATTGAGTATAAAATGTTCTAACTGTTGAAATAAGACTCTTAAAGTCGTATGGACATTTTAGCTAGAGCTGTAAATATATCTTGGTATGCATTCTATTTAGAATAAGTGGACTGTATTTGGCAAATTATGATTTATATTTGACATGAAAAAACCAACAAAGTGGCATGTGCGCCAAGCAAGACACTGATCAGCCTGGGCATCTGCCCAGTTTGATCAGAGTCTTTGATGTGGGCTGAAAGGATAGCTTAGGGTCTAAGTCAGGCCATTGTGGAAAAGAAATACTCTGATCAACCTGGGGGGAAGCCCAGGCTGATCTGGGTCTTTTCTGGTTCACATGCCACTTTGTAGGATTTTTTGTGTTGTGGCTCAATTCTGCATGTGCATGTCCTTTTGTAAGCTTTAGCAAAAAGAGTCACCAGTTGTGTTTGGCTCAGTTTCTAAGTAAGTAAAAGGGAGAGGCTTCAAACTAGCTAAATAGGAACAGCTGTGTAAAATAGGCTAGTAGCCATAGAGCCAGTTTGGGTTAGAGGCCCACTGTGTCTTGGGAACAGCAAATCAAAGGCAGAGTCCATTTGATTCATTTGACTGTCTTATCCTTTGCTGAATCGGAGCAGGTAACCCTTTACTGCAGGGTTGAAAGAGAGAGTTTTCAAGTCGTTAGATAGTGAAGTCGCGCTGAAGACCTTCCAGCGACTTTCTGAAGCATAACCTAGAATTAGCATGAAACAATTTCCATCCAAAATCATTTACAACCGCGAGGATGGTATTTCACTCCAAAACTGAAGCTAGAAAAGGAAGGAGTTTTCATTCAAAATCCGCACAATGTTTCAATCATGTGGGGAAAACAATAATAGCAAAACATGCCATGTACAGGCTATAAAAATTTTTCATTTTAAATAATGGCCCCAGCTTCTATATAAATCTTAACTGTTTATTTGTCATTTTCTTCAGTTCAGTAGCATATGTTCTGAATTATTGAGTGTCAATCAGATTTTGTGTCCTGGCCTGCTGACTCAACTCATCACAAATGTTTCAAAGATCAACTCTTCTCAGCACGCACTTGATGTTTCCAAAAACCTTGAGTCCTGATCACAAATTTGGGTAACGTTTTGGTTCTTATTCTTTGAACATCAACTGGCATTGCTTTATATTTGTACCAAGTTTTGTGAAAATATTGGCACAAGTTTTAAAATTATAGATGGGGCCAGTAATCATACTAGAATTACAAAGGGACAGAATGTTGTAAAAATATGCAGCTGGAGTTATGACTCTTGTTTTTGCAAAGCGTCTAATGATGCATTGTATTTGTACAAAGTTTCATGAAAATGTTGTTGACTGTTTTGAAGTTATAGAGAGATTACAATTTTCATATACCCATATAATACATGTATGTACAATATAAATAATACAGTACTGATACTATAGCAAGTGTGTAAAATTGTCTCACATGTGTGTTATGACAAAAGTTTTGGACACAGGCTAGGTCTTTTTAATTTGCTCAGCCTGATAATGTGTGAAAGAGTTGGAAAAAAAATTAATTGCTACAACGCTCTTTGTAATGCAACAAGGTAACCTCAGCACTAAGTTTATTTGCAATAATATTTTTTTTAGCTTACCTGAGCCGAATGCTCAAAGGTGAGCTTATAGTATAGGCAGGCCTCCGTCGTCGTCGTCGTCGTCCACATTCTTTAAACATCTTCTTCTGAGAAACCACTGGGCCAATTGAAATTTCATATGGATCCTTTACAGGATGGGGAAACAAAAGTTTATATATTTGGTCCGGGTCACATGACCAAGATGGCCGCCATGCCCATATATGGTAAAAACCTTAAACAAGAGGCCCACGGTCCACAAAGCTCACCAGATCTCTAGCTAAAAATTGCTATCACATTTGTATAGGCTTGAAATTGTACAGGCTAATACAAAATGTACAACTACAAAGTTTCAGTCTGAGTGTTGAGTTGATTACAAAATACATAGTTTTTTTCCACATTTGATTGTCGTGACAATAAAAAAGGATCATTTTCAAAGGAGTTTTGCTATTTTTATCTTTTGGTTGCCATGGCAACTGATTGAAATGAGCAGTGTGCAGAAAAAATATAGGGCTAATAGAAGACCACTCAAGGAATATTTCTGAAAATGTAAGCTCAGACTATCTGCAATGGCTTAGCAATGAAGCCCATATTTTTTTCCCATTATTTTTATTGCCATTACAAACATGTCCTTTGAACAATAACAATCGAGAACATAAAATTTGTAAAGGCTAATATGATTAGTATGTCTATGAAGTCTCTGCCTCATAGAGCATATGGTTTCTGAGGAGATGATTTTAGTTTTTTTGTTTTTTGTTGTCGAGCCCGCTTGCGGTGAGCGAGACATAGTTGTTACAATGTCAGTTCGGTGTATGTCCGTGCGTGCGTCCATCCGGATTTGTCCGGGCCTTAACTTCTACATTTAGGGATGGATTTCAAAACAATCTGGCACAGTTGTTCTCCTTGATGAGTAGAAGTGCCATTTGAAACATTTGTTCATGTAGGTTCAAGGTCAAGGTCACACTTGAAGGTCAAATGATAAAATGGCCATAAATTGAGCTTGTCCGAGCCATAACTTCTACATTTATGGATGGATTTCAAAATAATTTGGCACAATTGTTCTCCTTGATCAGTAGAAGTGCCATTTGAAACATTTGTTCAGGAAGGTCCAGGGTCAAGGTCACACTTGAAGGTCAAATGATAAAACGGCCATAAATTGAGCTTGTCCGAGCCATTACTTCTTCATTTATGGATGGATTTCAAAATAATTTGGCACAATTGTTCTCCTTGATGTTTAAAAGTGCCATTTGAAACATTTGTTCAAGTAGGTCCAAATGGGAAAAGCTGAAAAAGTGCATTTTCTGTTGCTGTTGTGCTCTGTCACATGGAAATGCAGCAAAATTCAACCCCTCTGAAATTTAAAGGTCAAGGTTATTTAGTGACCTTGGCAAAAGGTCACCTGAGGTTCCTCTGTCAACATTTTTAAACGACTCTTCCTCTGAAACGACTGGGCCAATTTCATTTAAATTTCATAAACAGCCTTCAGGTAAAGGGGGAAAGAAAGTTTATAAACTTGTTCCAGGTTAAATGACCAAGATAGCCGCCATGCCCATATAGTTAAAACCTTGAAAAAATCCTTTTCTCCAGAGCCACTGGGTCGATTGCCTTGTAGCTTGATATGTAGCATCTGTAACTCTAGTACTACAAAGTATCTATAAATGATGACCCTTGAATGACCTTGACCTACTTTGTGACAATGTCAAATTTGGTCCCATAGGCTTTTGAATGGGAAAAGCTAAAAAAGTGCATTTTTCTGTTGCTATTATGCTTTGTGATATGGAAATGCAGTCGACTTCAGCCCCTATGAATTCAAGAGGACAAGACCTTGTACTTCATCAACAAACATTAAATCTTAGATGCATTCGAAATTTAAACATATTGTAAAACTTGCTGTAGACTTATGTGCTGAGGATGAATGGACTCAGGTGAGCTACAGGACCAATGGTTCTCTGGTTTAGATTTCTGCGCAGAAAAGTACCCTATGATCTTTCCTTATAAAAACTCTTTTTAACATCCACAAATCCTGCATTTTGGGATTCTAAATTATGAGAAACAACATAAAGAAGGCATCTGCTAAGTTTTGGGAAGATCAGTTGTATTTTCAGTGTTTTATGCAGATTTTTTGTCTATGTCCTTATTCAGTGGTTATCACCACCTTAGGATTTCATGGAAACTTTTAAACACATACTTCAGAGAGTATGTTAGTTTTGTAAATATGTTGACAATACTCGAAGATGCTTAAGTGAGGGTTTATATAGTCATTTGTTGTGCAAGACACATTCCGACAGCGACATATAAGTCAAGGTCACAGAGTGATGACTGCCTGTGCAATGGGCAAGCACCAGTTCAGGTTGAGCTATGCTGTCTGGTGAGAGCTCATGTTAGTTCAGTGTTACACAGTCCCACCTCACCTCCTTTGACCTTTAGATCAAAGCCATGGGCTTACAAATTCTGTGGGAAGTTTAGTTAATTTTTCCTGAAGGTCTATATTTTCATAGTGTCTGAATGGAAATAGTTTAAACTACATGTATTTTGTTGACAGCTAGTGTCCGAGTTTTCTATGTATCAGCATCCTCCCCAAAGTGACTTGTAAGGTCAATGTCACATTCTTAGAACTTGTGTTTGTGATAAGTAAGCACCAGTTCAGGTGAGCTAAGCTGTCTAATGATAGCTTGTTATCCCCTACTGTATGGTTCAGAAGATGGTGTTTTGATGCTGGTTGCCACTTACCATCTGTCTTCTTTTCCACTTTATAACTTGAATACCCTGTGGGATGTTTTCATTATACTTCACCTGGTACAACTATAAACTCAAAAAGTTCTGATAATGTGAGCATACTTTCAATTTTTCAGGAGCTGATCTAAAAACTATCAAATTTGTAGAACATAGATTTATTGGAAACTGTTGAAGATTTTGCCTAAAAATTGATAAATACAGTAATCTTAATGAATATGTGAGATCTATGAGTACAAGAGGTCAAGGTCAATCTTTGACCTTTGACCCAGGTCTCTCATATATTGACAATTTCAAAAGCCACTAGGTCAGTGGTAACCAAATTTCATATATAACTTTCAGGGTTGAAGGAATCAAAAGTTGTTAAAGTGGTCTGGGTCACATGACCACACCCATATATGGTAAAGACCTTTAAAAATATTCTTCTCCAGAACTAAGTGACCCATGGCCTTGAAACTGTGTATGTAGCATCATGTACTTGAGTACCATCAAGGTTATTCAAATGATGACAATTGGTTGAGCTTGACCTTTTTAATGGAAAGGTCAAACATGGGAAAATGCTAAAACAAGATTCATCGAAACTTTTCAAGATTTGGGCCAAAAAATTGTTTTATTCAGTAACCTAATGGTGTATATAAAGATTAATGAGTACAAGAGGTCAAGGTCATTTTCGACCTTTGACCCTGAATTCTATACTTTGGCAATTTCACACAGTCTCCTCAAAAGCCACTGGGCCAGTTGTAACCAAATATCATTTAGAGCCTCCATGGGTTGAGGGAGAAAATTTTTAAAAATATCTGGGTCTCATGATCAACATGGCTGCAATGTCCATATATGGTACAAATTTATTTTAAAAAATTTTTACTTCTCCTAACCAATTGACGGATGGCCTTGAAACTTGATGTGTAGCATTGTGTACTTGAGTACTATATGTATCAAGATTATTCAGATGTGGACCTTGGGTTGACTTTTACCTTTTCAATGGCATACTCAACATGAGGATTGTTTTTTTTAAACTTTCAAAGATTTAGGCCTAAAGTCGGTTATACACAGTCATCTTAATGAGTACTTGATGATAAGTGAGTACAAGAGGTCAAGGTCATTCTTGGACGTAAGACCCAGGACTTTCAGAGCCCCGGTAGCTCAGTAGGCTTAGTGCTGACCTGCTGATCTAGCGGTCAGAGGTTTGTTCCCAACTTGAGGAAAGAATCTCCTCAATCGTAAACTGGGTTCCAAATGCACATAGCCTTTCATTATCACCATCTCATTGTCCTGATAAGACTTAAATACTGTTGAAAAGGACGTAAAATTGCAAGTCATCCATCCATCCATCCCAGGGACTTTGATAATTTTTTGGCAAGGTCAAATTTGCTTTCTGGTGCTTTTATATGGAAAAATGGTTAAATATAAGAGTTCATGGTACTTGTAGAAAATTATGGTGCAGAAGTTAAAAAATACAGTCCGGTATATGAGTACTTGAACATTTTTAGCAGCAGAGGTCAAGGTCATGTTTTTATAGCTTTAACCAGTGGCTCTTATATTTTGAGTGTCTTTTTCATTTCTCCTTCTGCTGATTCAAGAAGGGCAGTTGTCAGTTTCTGGTGAAAGTAAGTGAAAGTGAAAGTAAGTGCACTTAGTACTGATAAACTGCTTAGGAGGTCTAAGTCTGCCCAGGAATAGTGTGTAACGATTAAATTGCGATCGAGGGTTGACCATAGATGTTTACCACTGACAAACCTAACAGTTTAAATTGTCAAATTATGAGAGACACTCAAAATTTTTCTGCTGCTTAATACAACAGAAAAATTTTGAGTGTCTCTCATAGTTTGACAATTTAAACTGTTAGATTTGTTCAAATGATGAGTCTAGTTTGACTGATGATATTTTTACTTAGTTGAGACTTCAGGGCCTCATGGCGCTATTGTATATAACCTCATATACATGTATTTTCTTAGTAAAATTTTAGTTTTCAAGGCAAAAAGGGTTTTGGGACTGTGACACTTTTTGACAGTGGAAATTTGCTATTTATCAAATTGTGAACAATTTAAACACCTCTAGATAGTTCTGTGACTTTTGATCTATAGAGAAGCAACCTGCCCCGATTTTGTACATGAAGAAAGCAAACCGAGTTCCAAGACCGGACTTCGTGTTCAACATGTTGGCCTTGTGCAAGTGTAAGCCCTGATGAACATGCTGCACATGTAGTCTGGTGTTGGCACACAGTTTTATAAGTTCAGTAAATATAAAAATGTTATAAACTATCTTTCTCAGTGCTGTAAAGAAGAAAATAAACTATGATCAAATGCTAAGGTTTCTTATCTTTGAACCCATTCTAAGCCTATAGCGGGGAAGGACAAATCCTTTGTCTTTTATTTTACTGGCCCACAAATTATGTTTGAATAGAGAAAGATGATTTGATGTCAGTTTTGATGGAATAAATTCACTGCCAAAGAGGACAAAACATGGGTACGTTAGGGCCTACTTGGGCGACAAGTTCCTGGGTACCTGAGTTTGGGTCAGGTAGACCAATTAACGAGGTTCAAATTTACAACCCATTGCCTGAATTCTTATTATTATGTAACATAAATATTCTATTTCATTAGAATTCCAAGCAAATATAACAAAGTTTAGTCATGTTGCATTCATATATTGCCAAAGTATTTTGTCGCACCTGCGTTAATGGGGGACGATTTAGGCGTGCAAGTTTCCATTTGTCTTTTCATCTGTTTGTCAACAATTCAAGGGTGTCTTGTGTGCGCAACTTTTGCCACTTTTTATTATACCCCGCCACACATTTGTGGCAGGTTATTATGTTTTCACGTTGACTGTCCATGTGTCCATTCTCTATATAAAATGACCTTAAAATGACCTCTGGGGACCAAGGAAAGAGTTTTAGCCAGGCAGGGTTACCGAGCGATTCTGGAGAAAATTTTTAAAGGTTTTTACCAAAAAATAGCCATCAGAGGAGATGGCAAATCCCCCTACCGAAGACCCCCATGGGCCTTGGTAAAAAGGGTGCACTTCAAAACACATATTAGTAATATATTGCCATTCTTTTATGCTTCTGATTGACATTATCTGTTAACAGATGCATGATTATCTAACACTCAGACTAAAACAGTATGCTTGACTGCTAAAAAGAGGTAATATCTCAGCCATCATATACACAAATGTATAGCATACGATACATTCAACTTTCAAAATGTGTGAATAACTTCTAAAGTTTAAGCCCTACAAACCTAATTTTGAGCTCTCTAGAAAGTGAATTTGGACAAAGAATCCAACTCTGAATTTTTTTTTTTTTTTTTTGGAGGGGGGAGGGGGGGGGGGGGTGGAATGTGGAGGGGTCAGAGAGAGTTAGGAACACTGATAAGATATCACAGCATGATCATCGATATTCTAAAAGGTACAAGGTTATTTAAATGCTGGAGCAGGCCAGGGTTATACAGATATGGAGCAGAGACTCAAACAGCAGCTCAAACTACCAAAGGGAAATAACTCACAAAGTATGAAAGCAAGAGTTATCATTCATGTATGAGACAAATCGTCATGACCTGTTCTGCATATCTGAGAAGTATCATGAAAATATTTTGAAAGGTATTCAAGCTATGGAGCGGACACCTAAAATCATCAAAGGGAAATAACTCCAAAAGTAAGAAAGCAAGAGTTGTCATTTTTGTTCACGACACATCATCATGAACTGTTCTATATATCTGTGAAGTATCATGAAAATATTCCAAAAGGTATTCAAGTTACAGAGCAGACACGAATCTGCTAAAAAATGACCAAAGGGGAGATAACTCAAAAAGTACAATAGCAACAGTTATCATTCTTGTGCACGACACACCGTCATGACCTGTTCTACATAACTGTGAAGTATCATGAAAATATTCCAAAGGGTATTCAAGATATAGAGCGGACAAGAAAATGTTTACGGATGGACGGACAGACGGACGGACGCCAGGCTCATCGCTATATCCCCCGAACCTTTCGGTCAGGGGATAAAAATGGGTTTAGTGGCCATGTGACCAGTAAAATGTTAACTTTTCATTCCCATGACTCCTGGAGGCTACATACAAAATTTGGTTTCAACTGGCCCAGTGGTTTCAGTTGAGTTGTGTGAAATTGTGGACGGATGATGGACTGACAGACGAAGACAGAGCCTGCCTATCCTATAAGCTCCACAAGAGCCTTCGCCTCAGGTGAGCTAAAAAAAAAATTATTTTTTTTTCAGACATTTTTTCCTATGGCAATGGAAAAGTAGGTCAATATCAGCAAATGCACCTCACAAAATTGGGGAGAAAATTTGACCTTGGTGCCAAACAGATCAAGATCAACCAAAGGTCATCATTTGAACAATCTTGTTAGTACTCAAGCACTAAATACTACATACTAAGTTCTGTTGGTTCTGGAGAAGATCCTCAGCTCACCAGAGCTGAAGGCTAAATGGGAGCTTTAAGAAAGGAGTTGTCTGTTTTTCTTTCAAACAACATTCTCTGAAGCCAGTGGGCAGATTGGGCCGAAATTTCATCTGTAGCATTCTTGGGCTGGGTGGGGATTGAAAGATTGTGCTTTTTAAGAAAATCCTCTCATAAGTTTGGTTTGAGTTCCCATAGACTTCTAATGGGAACCACGAGAAAATTTACTATCCATTCTGAACACATACATTTAGCGATTTTATAAATGTATGTGGCCACACAGCAAGGGCAGATAACCCCCTTATGGTCAAATTTTGATCATCACTAGAAGCTCACAAGTTTCAGAAAAATATATCTAAACTATGATTTCATATAGATTGTATTTAATGCAGGTATACCGGGGGCAGGGGCAGATGACTCAGATGGGATAAATATTGAGAGTCACAGGATGCTTTTATTACTGTGATCATTTGCTGTGACTTTCAGAAAAAAAAAGATTTTATATTGATTTTTTGATGATTTTAGACATGTATATAACCCCCTGGCGCAGGTAACCCTGTAGGACAGAATTTCTATGGTAACACAAAGCTGTTGTTGCTTTGATAATTTTTGTGAAGTTTCACCATGATATTCCAAACAGTAATGGAAGCAGAGGCCAAAAACCTGTTTTCGTACATTGACAAGTGCCAAAACTCTGTCAGAAACGATCATCATTTGCCCATTAACAATCCCAAGCGAGACATCCTAGATACAAATGCATATGCAAAATTTGAAAAAAATAATCCATTCATTAATATTTATCGCACGGGAACAAAGTGGAGGCAGAGGCTAGAACTACCCATGGCTGGAACTAATTTTCATGGTCCCAAGCCTGTTCAAGTCAATGAAGTTCTACTGTACTTATAGCTACACCTTCCTCCTCATTGCCCCCTATAAGAAGCAATTTATTTTCTTTAAGAGTAACCCCCAATATTTGATGTGATACTATTAGCACTATCAAATTAACTTTTGGAACTGTGAAGAGGGTATGGAAAACAGTTACTGTAAAATGTTGGGGAAAAGTAGTGAAATTTTGAAGAGGCTGATAAGTGTAACCCTGCCCTCTGTTGAACAATAGTTACATAGCCAGTTGAGTAGTCCAAGAAAAATAATTTTTGCTGTCTGGACAAAGCCTTCTGCTGAATTCTTGTATGATATCAGGATACATAATCAGTTTAGTGGCACAGGCACTATAAGCAGTAAATTCAGCTTCCCTATTCTAGATGTAAGCATGAGCCAAGTTTATGACTCTAGCTTCTGTAGTTCCAGATAAACAAAGCTACACAGGAAACTTCATTCTAATTTGTCAGAAGTGTAAAATATGTCATGACTTGATAGTGGTTTCTTTCTGCTTCCCCCATCTAGATGTAAGAACTCTAGCCCTTACAGTTCTAAATGGAAATTATGGAAATTAAATAAAATATTTACTGACTAAAAGTTTTTTCTGTGCATTGTCAGAAAACAGAGCTTAACTAGAAACTTGAGGACATTTGGACACTGGAAAAGTAATACCTATGTCTTCTACAAACAGTGTGCAGGTCAAAAACTGGAAAAGAAGAGCTAACAATTTATTACAGCATAAATTCTTTTTATTTAAAATGTGTCCAGCATTATTATACAAAAGTTAACTGTGTCAGCAGATTTCAATATCAACAATACCATTTAACAGACCGTATTCATCCTATTAAATGCCCCAAGGGTGTGCGTTATTTAGAGCCCAAAGAGAAATAAATCAGTTACTCCCAAAATAATTTAAATTAGCAAGATTAAGGTGCATGGATATACTTTCAGATGAAGCAATTCTACTATTTTTCTTATATTGCCTCTTCTCCATAGGGGACTGCTCTTAAAAGAAAGCAGCAAATTCTTCCCTTAAAGAGTGAACCCCATTTGAAAGAGCTACATCCTCCAATGAAACAAACAGAAACTCATGTTGTTCCCCTTTGTAAAGCTGATGGCAAACACAGAGATTGAAAAGTCAACATAAACTTATTTTTTCAGATGTTGTAGGGGGGCATTGATTAGAGCAGGGGCATTTATTAGGATTAATACGGTACAAATACTTGAAAAACTTGTAACATTAAATAGACGGATAGATGATTAGTGATTTGTCATCCCTTCAACATTATCAGGGTGAGTGACCAGTACCCAAAGTGATAATTATCTTAGACCATATTCAACCTATGGAAGTACGGCACATGCCTTTAGCACATACTATATGGGCATTTCCAAGATGCATGCTTATAACCATACATATATTTACAAATTTATAACTTTGCTTTTTCACAAAAGCTTAATATATTATAGAATCTAATGTTTCATTTACAAGGGTCTTGATCTAACTGAATATCTGATGCTGTTAACATTAAATTTTGCTTGCTTTCATACCTTCATACTTAAACATTCTTTGGAATGTACCCTTATTAGAACAGTTTATGATACTTCATGTTTCCTTCTATTTTGAATAAGTGCACAGTGATCAACAATTAGGTCAAATATGGTATATTTAAATAGTGGACAACCTGAAAACTCTCTGCTAGGTTGAACAATGCATCAGCTGTTAACCACTTTGTGCATGTTGATCATACAAACTGTCTGTTAAAAAGTGCTGCAAGAAATTTACCTTTGCATAAATCAGCAGCTCACCACCAGCCACAGGGCCAAGATGGCCCTGAATTGCTCACCTGAGCTAAAGATCAAAGTGCTGCTTTGAACTGTTAACAAGCCAAAGGTGCCTTAGTATGCTTTCAACAAACTGACATGGTCTCCAGTAGTCACTTGAATGGTATGTACAATAAATAATGAGTCTTTCTGCCGTTGTTCATCACAAAACAAAGAAAAAGAGCAAAACCAAGTGCTTACATGTATACAATATAACAATCAAATTCATAACAAACAATCACGTTTTATCAAATATATATACATTTCAACTAATACCTGTCTTAAGGATCAAAGGAAAAAACAAACTTGGGTCAGCTCAAGGCATAGCATGCTTCCATTTCAATTTCTACACTCAGTTTAACCTTCGACCTCTGCATCACAAAGGTTTTAAGACAGGCTGGACATATGTACCCCTAATGTGCTTAAGTATTGGGACACCTAAACTAATAAATTTTCCATTTGTCCCAAATGGAAAATTCATTATTTTTAGGTGTCCCAATATATATGCACATTACAGTAAGTAAGAATGCAACTATTTAAGGTATATATACTCCTCGCCAAAAGTTAAGTATAATGTGAAAGCAAATTATAAGAAGATTATTAGAGATAATTACAATTAAATTCTTACTTTCTGTGGAAATACATGTATTCTATTGTCAACATCCATGATTCATCATGAAATTAGCAAGTTTGGTTTGAATTTGAGGAACAACTGCACACTGCAAGACCAGACGTACATGTCCAAAAAATCACATTTTGGAAAGGAAAAAAATCTTGTAATGGACTGTGAATGATTTTCTGTTACATCAATTTAACATTTAAAATGCTAAATGTTTTTGGCCAATACGAAATTACTGCTTTTATAACCATTAAAACGCAGCATTATTTCCTCTTGAAAACGTGAATTTAGGTAGCATTCATTTCTGTGTCTCTTTGTGCAATGCTTGCGCAGATCAATTTTAAATTGGTGTTTTTGCAGTGCTTAAGCATTGGTGTTGATGAAAGAATGCATTTATCTTGATGCTGAAAATCAGAAAGTTCTAAAGTATTATGAATTCAGATGATCTTGGTACATTTAAAGTATCCTAAACTTTTGGCGAGGAGTATAAATAGTCACAAATTACTGGATTTTCTTAACATGACAAAATTCCAGAAATCCAGATGCTGGCTGACATACTGAATAGAAACACCTTGATGTTTAGGGGAAAATATTAGCAAATATTTCAAAACTAGAGTAAGTGAGCAATGGCTCACGTACACCCCGACCAGCACCACCGCAAAACTAAGTCCTTGCCCAATCCAGGGTCCTAATCCCCAGAAGGGTAATAGCTAGACAGAAAGCTAAATCTGGGGAAAAAGAATAGTCTTTGCTAAATGGTGCATAGAGAGAGTTTCTTCACATAACAGTATGCACAACAAATGCTTGAAACAGCTTAGATTCTTGTAAAATGCACAATGACTTTATATATAAGACTTGCAGGCCCCCCACCGCGACCCCTATCCCCAAAAAAGCTAGCCAAGCTCATGCTAGCCCACCACAGAAACAACTGCTAGCAAATATTGAAAAAGTGACTAGGATGCCATCAACACTTGCATGCAATATCTGAACCAAGACAAACTAGAAACATGTACATTGTCCTGAGATACTCCTGCTAGGAGCACTTTTAACTGAAATATGCAAGTAAACACACAATAGCTAAATGATATAAAAAAAAAGTGAAACAGATGGAATGTGTATGAGGATTTTGATTCAAGCCACACAGTTATAACTCTTCCAAATGAATCAAATATAACATATCAACCCATAACAGCAAAACTGTCTACCAGTTTCATTTAAATCTGATAAAACCATAGGAATGTGCTTCTTCCATCTCAAGAAGGAAGCATAGCTCTGGAATTTTATGTCAAATGTACAAGGCTTATTAATATGTATATCATAGCAAAGCCTCTAAACACTGACACAAAATTTAACAGGAGATGCACCAAGATGCATTTGTTTCTGACTCAAAATGGAGACTAGATCTATCAACAATTCCATATGCATATCTATATATGACATTCTATAATGCAATGCTGACAAGTTTAAACCACTGAAATTTTCAATGGGCCATAACTGCGTGAAAATTTGCAGAATTCATTCATAAATTTATCACTTAATCTACTCATCATCTCCAATCACCTGACCAAGTTTCAAGTTCCTAGCTCAAATACTTTCGAGACAACTTGCTGACAAGTTTGAAATGACAAAATTTTCAAAGGGCAATAACTCCGAAAAAATTGATGGAATGTGAGAAAAAGTTAATCAGTTCATCTACTCATCATCTCCATCTACTCCCTCATTTTCAAGATATCTAGCTGACAAATTTAAAACTATGAAAATTTCAAAGGCCCATAACTCAAAACAAGAGGGCCAAAAGGCCCTGAATCGCTCACCTGAGCAAAAAGGTTAAAGGTCAAACTAGGGTCATAATGTGAACAAACCAGATAGTTTGCAACCATTTCCAAATGGTTCTGAAGAAGAAGATTTTTGAATGTTTTTCTACGTATTGCTATGGTTCAAACCCTGGAGCCCCCGGGGCAGGGCCATTTGGACCCTGGGGCCATCATTTGAATAATCTTAGTAAAGGATCACTAGGCAATGCTAAAAGCTAAATTTCAAGTCTCTGAGCCAAGTGGTTCTGAAGAAGAAGATTTCTGAATATTTTCCTATGATTTTCTATGGTTCAAACTCAGGACCCCCTGGGGCCGCGCCATTTTTGACCCTGGCACCATCATTTGAACAAACTTGGTAAGGGACCACTAGGCAATGTATCATACAAAATTTAAAGCATCTGTACCTGGAGTAGAAGGTTTTTAAGTACATTTTAATTTCGAACCCAAGACTCCCTGCCCCAGGGCCATTTTCGATCCTAGGGCCACCATTTATATAAACTTTGTAGGAGTCCACCAGGCAATGCATCATATCAAATTTCAAGCATCTGAGCCAAGTGGTTCTGAAGAAGAAGATTTTTTAATAGTTTCCTATGTTTTTCTATGGCTCAAACTCAGGACTCCCTGCCGCAGGGCCATTTTGGACCCTGGGGGTCATCATTTGAACAAACTTGATAAAGGACAACGAGGTAATGCATCATACCAATTTTCAAGCATCTGAGCCAAGTGGTTCTGAAGAAGAAGATTTTCTAATATTTTTCTATGAAGTTCTATGGTTCAAACCCAGGACCCCTGGGGCAGGGTCATTTTAGACCCTGGGGTCATCATTTGAACAAACTTCGTAAAAGACTACTAGGCAAAGGTACAGACCAAATTTCAAGCATCTGAGCCAAGTGGTTCTGAAGAAGAAGATTTTTTAGATATTTTTCTATATATTTCTATGGTTCAAACCTAGGACTCCCTGTCGCCTGACCATTTTGGACCCTGGGGCCACCATTTGAACAAACTTGGTAAAGGTCTACTAGGCAATACTACATACCAAATTTCAAGCATTTGAGCCTTGTGGTTCTGAAGAAGAAGATTTTTTAATATTTTTCTATGTATTTCTATGGTTCAAACCTGGGACTCCCTACCACGGGGCCATTTTGGACCCTGGAGCCACCATTTGAACAAACTTGGTAGAGGACCACTAGGCAATGTTACATACAAAATTTCAAGCATCTGAGCCAAGCAGTTCTGGTGAAGAAGATTTTTTAACTATTTTTTAGTTTCGAACCCAAGACCCCCTGCCCCGGGGCCATTTTGGATCCTGGGGCCACTATTTGAACAAACTTGGTAGAGGACCACTAGGCAATGCTACATACCAAATTTCAAGCATCTGAGCCAAGCAGTTCTGGAGTAGATTATTTTTAAGTGTTTTTTTAGTTTCGAACCCAAGACCCAGCTGCCCCAGGGCCATTTTGGACCCTGGGGCCACCATTTGAACAAACTTGGTAGAGGACCACTAGGCAATGCTACATACCAAATTTCAAGCATCTGAGCCAAGCAATTCTGAAGAAGAAGATTTTTAAGTATTTTTTAGTTTTGAACCAAAGACCCCCTGCCCCAGGGCCATTTTGGACCCTGGGGCCACCATTTGAACAAACTTGGTAAAGGACCACTAGGCAATGCTACATACCAAATTTCAAGCATCTGAGCCAAGCAGTTCTGGAGAAGAAGATTTTTAAGTAATTTTTAGTTTCGAACCCAAGACCCCCTGCCCCAGGGCCATTTTGGACCCTGGGGCCACCATTTGAACAAACTTGGTAGAGGACCACTAGACAATGCTTCATACCAAATATCTAAGCCCTAGGCCTAGCGGTTTCAGAGAAGATGTCATTTAAAGCAAATTGTTGACGACGCACGACGCACGACACACGACGCACGACGGACGACGGACGACGGACGACGGACACTGAGTGATCACAATAGCTCACCCTGAGCCTATGGCTCAGGTGAGCTAAAAAAAAAAAAAACAAGAGGGCCAAGAGGCCCTGAATCGCTCACCTGAACAAAAAGGTTAAAGGTCATACTAGGGTCATCATTTGAACAAACCTGCTAGTTTGCAACCATTTCCAAATGGTTCTGAAGAAGAGTTTTTTTTTATATTTTTCTATGTATTGCTATGGTTCGAACCCTGGACCCCCTGGGGCGGGGCCATTTTTTGAACAAACTAGATAAAGGACTACAAGGCAATGCTACATACCAGATTTCGAGCATCTGGGCCAAAAGGTTCTAAAGAAGAAGATTTTTAAATATTTTCTATGTATTTCTATGGTTCAAACCAAGGACCACCAAGGGTGAGGCCATTTTAGGCCCTGGGGTCATTATTTGAACAAACTCGGTAAAAGACCACTAGGCAATGCTACAGATCAAATTTCAAGCATCTGAGCCAAATGGTTCTGGAGAAGAAGATTTTTTAAATATTTTTCTATGTATTTCTATGGTTCAAACCTAGGACTCTCTGCCGCAGGACAATTTTGGACCCTGGGGCCACCATTTGAACAAACTTGGTAAAAGACTACTAGGCAATGTATCAAACCAAATTTCAAGCATCTGAGCCTTTCGGTTCTGAATAAGAAGATTTTTGACTATTTATCTATGTATTTGTATAGTTCAAACCCAAGACCCCCTGGGGCAGGGCCATTTTGGATCCTGGGGCCATCATTTGAACAAACTTAGTGAAGGACCACTGGGCAATGCTACATACCAAATTTCAAGCATCTGAGCCTTGTAGTTCTGAAGAAGAAGATTTTTCAATATTTTTCTATGTATTTCTATGGTTCAAACCTGGGACTCCCTGCCCCGGGGCCATTTTGAACCCTGGGGCCACCATTTGAAGAAACTTGGTAGAGGACCACTAGGCAATGCTACATACCAAATTTCAAGCATCTGAGCCAAGCAGTTCTGGAGAAGAAGATTTTTAAGTATATTTTAGTTTCGGACCCAAGACCCCCTGCCCCAGGGCCGTTTTGGACCCTGGGGCCACCATTTGAACAAACTTGGTAGAGGTCCACAAGGCAATGCTACATACCAAATTTCAAGCATCTGAGCCAAGCAGTTCTGGAGAAGAAGATTTTTAAGTATATTTTAGTTTCGAACCCAAGACCCCCTGCCCCAGGGCCGTTTTGGACCCTGGGGCCACCATTTGAACAAACTTGGTAGAGGACCACTAGGCAATGCTACATACCAAATTTCAAGCATCTGAGCCAAGCAGTTCCGGAGAAGAAGATTTTAAAGTATATTTTAGTTTCGAACCCAAGACCCCCTGCCCCAGGGCCATTTTGGACCCTGGGGCCACCATTTGAACAAACTTGGTAGAGGTCCACTAGACGATGCTTCATACCAAATATCAAAGACCTAGGCCTAGCGGTTTCAGAGAAGATGTCATTTAAAGCAAATTGTTGACGACGGACGACACACGACACATGACACACGACGGACGACGGACGACAGACACTGAGTGATCACAATAGCTCACCCTGAGCCTTTGGCTCAGGTGAGCTAAAAATGGGTAGCTTAAGCTTAAGCATCCGCCCAGTCTGATCAGTCTTGGCTGTCCGCATGGAGGTAGCTTAGACCCTTAGCTACCCTTTGAGCAATTAACAAAGAGTCTGATTAGACAGGGTGGACGCTTAAGCTTATCCAAGTCTACGCTGGGCACACAACCATATTGTTGGTTTTGTTGTGTCGCGGCTCATATATTTAATTTCGAAACTCCAGCATGCATGGATCCCAAGATATGGTGAGCATGACAAACAGATGCACGGATGGAAAAACGGACAGATGCAGGCATGGAGGGAGAATCCAAAAGCAATATGCCTCCCCTTCAACTTCATCGAATTTGAGGGCATAACAACAGTTGAAAACCATAGAAGTGGCCAAATTTTATGATGGACAGACAGACGGAAAGCTGTAGCCGCATAGGCCTCACCAATATTTGGCAGGAAGTGGATCCGTAGTAGAAACCTGTTTGACATGGAACAAACTAAAACTCTAGCTAATGTAGGATGTTGACAACTCAGCGATTTAACGTTTGTATTCCATCTGTAAGAATTCCATGCAAGGATCATTCTGGCACCAATTTGGTCTAAATGCTTCAGTGATTTTTTAGATATGATCATTTTCATGCCTTTTCGCTTTTTTTAGTAACAGTGTAGATGGCAGCCAACTTGGACTATCAGATAATAAAATTGAATGAAGTTTGCTATCATCTTGCTAAACTTGGACTATCAAACTGCATTTAAAACTACAGTTGGAATGTGTTAAAAACAAAGTTGGTTGAATTCCATTCAGTGGATTCTTGAGATTGTCTCCTTTTATTGTTTGCTATTTTAAGTCTCATTTTCTTGTTTTCTATTTTTAAGTAACACCAACCTTTGTGTAAGTTTGAAGGAACTTTATGTAAGTATCATTCTGATTCAAATTGGGTCAAAATCAGTTCAGCAGTTACTGAGATATTGTAAATTTTATGTCTTTTGCTTTTTCTTTTTTTTTTCTTTTTTTTTTTTTATAATGTAGAGGGGGCTATCTCAGAATGTTGTTTGTCAAAAAAAAAAAAAAAATGAAATAGCTTCACGAAAGGAGCATGCTACATTGTAACATTAAAGTAGTCAAAATGATTTCAGTGGTTTTCAAGACTTTTCCATTTTCATGTATTGCTATTTTTTTAGTAATGGTAGCCATCTTGGTTTGTCCAGTCAGTGCTTGACTGAAAGGATTCCAACCAAGTACCATTTGGTCACAAATTTGGTCAAAACCTGGTTAGTAGTTATTGAGTTATGGTCATTTTCAAGTTTTTCACTATTTTTAGCAAAAACAGATGGTGGCCATCTTGGTAGGTTCAACTGCAAAAAAAACAAGACCTGTCACAGGGACAGGATAGCTCGCCTGACGGCGCCTTGCCCATCACATAAAAAACTTTAACGTTAAACTTTAACGTTTTGCCTCATGCACAGAGCAATCTGACACAATGTTGATCAAATTTCATTATATTGTCATTTTCTCTTTTTTTGCTATTTTGTGTAAAGGCTGACGGTGGGCATCTTTGCCTATTCCTATAAATTTGAAGAAAATTCATTCAAGGACAAATTTTACCAAAATCAATTCATGTTTTCTTGAGATACCCACACGATTTGAGCAAAATCAGATAAACAATAAGTAGGTCACTATGAGCTAATTCTACTTTTTTTTTCTTCTATTTTTATACTTTTGAAAACCAAGGTCTTACAATAACTTTCCATGCCATTTTTCAGCCAAAAAAGACTTAATGGTTGTAGAAGAAGTTGATTGTTTTTTTTGCTAATTTTAGTAATGGCTGCCATCTTGGATTCTGCAACAAACCCAATTTTACAATTCTGAAATCCTGTTGTCAGAATTCACTTCATGTGAAATTTGAGAACCATGGATGCAGTGATTTCAGAGAAGCTTCTAATGTAAGTTGTGTTCAGTTGTTGTTGGATTTTGTATGATTTATGATGCATGAAGAATGCCAGACACATTGGCATGACAGTAGCTTACCATGGCCATTTAGGCCAGGTGAGCTAAAAAGCTGTAAAAAATCCCTTGTTATCATTATCCTACTTTATCTGGGGTTCCAGGTTCTACCATTTATTTCATCATGGAACTATAATTCATTTAAAATTGAAATTTTTTAGACAGGTCTCTAAAAGGAGTCCGCTTCCTGCTAGCGTTTCGTAAGCCATCAACAATTGATTTGGTAGCTGTTTTAAAATACATCCCTTTAAATTTAGACCCTTCTATCTGGTCTTCAACTGCTTTTAAAATAGCATTTTTTCTTCTTGGGGAAATGGCAGCCCCACGTGCAGTACCATTCAGTGTTTTTCCTACCAGTTCCTCTTTCTTAAATAATGTTTGCGTTAACCCCCAAGCTAAATGTCCAATATCTTCTGATCTGGCTAAAAACCTATTAACTAGGTTACTGTTAATGCGAACAGAGGACGTTGATGGCACAGCAGCCATATCTTCAGCACAGCATATTTCTACATTTAATTTAGTAGGTATACTGCTCTGAGGATATGTTGCTGTGTGTTCACCAGTTGTAAATCCATTGCCACCACAATCATCATTCTCCTCCACACAATTTTCATATGCAGCAAACTGGCTTGAAGGGGTCTCTACAGTGTCAGATGAATGAGATGAGTTTATCTGTGGGGAAACTGATATGTGGTTATTATATGGGCTTGGGGTCATTGGAGGAATGCATTCATTTTCAGGAGCATCCAAAGGTTCTGCCTCATAAACAATGACTTTCTGAATGGTCATGTTATGGGCATCAGGTGTGTTCACTTTGGTGGAGTTCATTTGAGGGGAGTGCCATCTTTTGTTCATGCTACTAGGAGGAAGGGCTTCATCATGACCAAGAAGAACTGGTCTTGAGCCACTTGTTATGTCCTCAACTTGGTTGCCTTCAGTTCGAGGCAAGTTCAACCAAGCAAGGGAAGTATCATGCTGACCCACATGATTGGGTTTTGTACCAATCGTCAGATCTAGAACTTGACTGACATCGGGAGAAAGGGATACTGCATCATGACCTATGTTTGGTCTTGGGTTTATTGTTAAATCTAGGGTCTGAGGTGTAGGGGAAGCTTCATAGTGACCTTTATGCTTTGGTCTAGAATTAGTACTTAAATCAAGTACAGGGCTGGAGTTATGGTCCTTACAATGTGAACTGGAATCAGTAAGTATGACTAGTTTTGTAGGTTTAGATTTCATAGCATTTGCAGTCAAATCCAAGGCTGTGACCGAAGAATCTATGGGATGTCGAAAACTTAGGTCAATTCCATTAGACCTGACTGGCAGCGGCCTTGTAGCCTGCAAAGGAGAATGCTGATTGCTGGTCAGTGGTGTACTGTTACATAAATCAAGGTCCTCTGTTCCAGTACACTGGTCGACCATTTTTTTCTTCCTACATTCCAGTAACTTCATAGCATCTTCATCATTATCAATAATTCTAACATCTTCTGTCTGTGTCATTTGAGAGCACCTGTTATTATCAAATTCACGTATTCTCAAGTCAATTAAGTCAATCTGATCATCACTCAGACCCTCCATAAACATTGGTTCTCGGTGAGGAGCTGCATCACCAGATCTGTCCCCAGAACCTTCATATAGTATTTTGACCACTCTGCCATTGGTTCCCTGTAAACAAAAAAAGAACATGACAAATTCTAATACAAAATATGCATATGTACCAAAGCAAAACCATATAAGCCATACAAGAAAATGGCACAAAGAGAAGGCTCCAGCTAGTGTGAATGTGTTGACTCATATGGTATCAAATTCATCGTATAAAACCTCTATTGCCTGCCCTTGTAGAAAAATACTTGTGCTGAATTAAGCTTAGGGAAGAAAACAAAATTCCACAGAATTTTCTAAGATTTGACTAAGTGACCTAGTTTCTGACCCTACTTGACCCAGTTTTAAACTTTGCCTAGATTTCATAAAGGTTAACATTCTCACAAAGTTTCATATAGATTGGAGCAAAACTAAGTGTGTACAAAAGGTTTTTCGGAAATTTGACCTTGTGACCTTGTTTTTGACTCAACATGACCATTAACCATTCTGACAAGTTTCGTGAAGATTGGATGACAAGATTCAGGGCCTCATGGCCCTGAATCGCTCACCTGAGTATGGTGGCCATGTAGGTCATGTGACCTAGACCGTTTGAAAATTTTTTTATTCCCTCAGCCCCTGGAGGCTGTGTATGAAATTTTGTTACTATTAGCCTAGTGGTTTTTGAGGAGATGTCTCAAATTGTCAAAATATGATAGACATGGGACTGAGGTCAAAGAATGACCTTAACCTCTTGTACCCACAAATCTTCCATGTACAAAGAAGACTGTATATACCAATTTTAGGCAAAAATCTTCTAAACTTGCCATGAAATCTATGTTCTAGCATTTTCCCATACTTGACATTGCCCTAAAACAGGTCAACATTAGCCCAGGGTCATCACTTTATCTTGATAGTACTTGAGTGCCTGATTCTATATACCAAGTTTCAAAAAGGCCATTGATCATTTGGTTCTTGAAAAGAAGATTAGTAAAGGTTTTTGCCATATATGGGCATGGTGGCCATGATGGTCATGTGACCCTGACCGCTTGAACAAATTTTCGTTCCCCTGCCCCCTAGAGAATGTATATGAAATTCGGTTACAATTGGCCCAGTGGCTTTTGAGGAGATGCATAAAATTGTCAAAATATGAGAGACCAGAATCAAAGATCAAAGAATGACCTTAACCTCTTGTACGCGTAAATTTTCGTGTACTCATTAGGATGACCGTATATTACAATTTTAGGTCAAAATCTTCAATAGTTCCAAAGAAATCTTATGTTCTAGCATTTTCCCATATAAAAGCTACAGAAAGCAAATTTGACCTTACCTTAAAAAAGGTCAAGGTCAACCCAAGGTCATAATTTGAACAATCTTGGTAGTACTTGCCTACCCGATGCTATATATTATAAGTTTCAAGGCCATCGGCCCATTGGTTCTGGAAAAGAAGAGTTTTAAAGGTTTTTACCATATATCTCAAGAATAAACACAAACGTGTGGCAGGGTATAAAAATGGCTTGTCTACTCCATATTTGCTGAATGGATTCACACAGATATATCAGTGGAAGATGTTAAAGAACTGATTAGATTTGTGTGACCTTGAACTCATTTTCAAGGTCACAGAATATTGAAAAATGGCTTGACTAACACATAACAGTATTAAACAAGAGGGCCATGAGGCCCTGAATCGCTCACCTGAGTAAAAAAGATCAATGGTCAAACTAGGTATCATCATTTGGACATACCTTATAGTTTAAACTGTCAAAATATGAGAGACATTTGTTAAAGGCACGATTTTTATGACGGGGGATAATGTTCCCAGCAATACCTGTACAGGTAAAGATGTGAAAATTTATTTGACCAATCAGTGAACCAGAATTACTAGTTATAATAATTTCATTGGCTGATTGGAAGTGTTGACACTATGTGATCAAGAAATAGAAATACATTTCAGTTCAGTTCAGTTTGATTCTCCTAACGATGTTCCACAAGTGGCTCATAGTAATGTTACCATAGTTGCACACACTTGGTGCCGTGTGAGAATGACATTTGGAAGTAAAATCTCCTTATATAGTCCACTCCTGCCTTTAAAGCTCAAAATATGATCTTGACCTCTATTGCTAAAAATGTTCAAGTACTCATTTATTTGACTGTATTTATTAACTTCTGCACCAAAATTTTCTACAAGTTCCATGAACTCTAATATTCAACCATTTTCTCATATAAAAGCAACATAAAGCAATTTTGACCTTGCGAGAAAAAAATATCAAAGTCCCTCAGCCCCTGTAAGCTGTCCATGAAATCTGGTTACAATCTGCCTTGTGTTGTTACAAGGAAATGTTCGAAACATGAGAGTCCACAGTCAAAGGTCAAAGAATAACCTTTATCTTTTGTACTCACTAATCACCATATACTCATTAAGATGACTGTATATAGCAGATTTTAGGCCTAACTCTTTGAAATTTTCCAAGAAATTTTGTGTCCTAGCATTTCCCATATTTGACTATGCCTTTGAAAAACCCAAGGACATCATTTGAACAATCTTGACAGTACTCGATGCTGCATACCAAGTTTCAAGGCCATTGGAAAATTGGTTCTGGAGAATAAGATTTTAAAGGTTTATACCATATATGGGCATGGCGGCCATATTGATCATGTGAACCTGACCATTTAAAGAAATTTTCTTTCCCTCACCCCCTGCAGGCTCTATGCAATTTGGTTACAATTGGCTCAGCGGCTTTCAAGAAGAAGTTTAAAAATTGTCAGATTATGTGGATTCAGGGTAAAAGGTCAAAGAATGACCTCGACCTCTTGTACTCATGAACCTTTCTTTACAGGTTAAGATGACTGTATATACCAGGCCTAAATCTTGAAAACTTGTCATGAAATCTTATGTTCCAGCATTTTCCCATATTTAACCTTGCTGTAAAAAGGTCAAGGTCAACTTAAGGTCATCATTTGAACAATCTTGAAAGTACTCAAGTACACCATGCTACAAACCAAGATGAAGTGGCTTTTGAGGAGTGTCTGAAATTGTGGAAATATGAGAGACCAGGGTCAATTGTCAAAGACCTTGACTCACAAATCTTCATGTACTCATTAAACGGATGGACAAGCCAAAAGCAATATGCCCCACCAACTTTTTCAAAGTTGGGGGCATAATGATGAATAAATATGTGACAAATGAATTTGTATAACAAGAGCTGTCGCCTGACAGCATAGTTCACCTGAATTGCTGCTTGCCCATCTCACAGGCATTTGTAGGTATGGTTTGTACTACATAAAACTTCATGCAAGCATGTCCAAGTATTGTCAACATATTTATAAAATCAATGAACTTGGTTTAAGAGTAACCCAGTGGGGTGGAGGTAGGATTTTGTGAAAAATCAAGCCAATATCCAACATCAGTTCAAGTATAAATTAAATCTATCTCAAGCACAAGGCAAAGTATGCTATCAGAATACTTTAACAAAACCCCAAATTTCTAAGTCCAGTCCTTGACCTCAAGGTCACTGAGTGGGGGGGGGGGTGTGTGTGTGGGGGGGGGTACTTTATAAAACTTTGGATCAATATCTAACTAAGTGAAAATATCATAAGAATCCAATCATGAGAAAAGGAGATATATTTAATTGAAAACTCTAAAGTGAGTGTGATCTAATTTTGACGCCAAAGCTCCACCCAGGGTCTGATGCTGGGATATAGTGTTATGTAATGACAGGTTATGCTATGATATAATTATGTTCCAAATATAGAAGGCTTGCTGCCAATGGTTGCTGAGATATGAATGTTTGAAAAACTTTGTCCTACAACTTTAAAGTGAGTGTGACCTTTATTTTGACCCCTATGCCCCACCCACAAGACCTCATCCAGGGCTATGGTGTTACAGAATAGTAGGATATGCTGTGATATGATTATATTGCAAATATCAAAAGGTGGTTGTTGTGTTTTGAAATTTTAAAAAACTTTAACTTAAAACTCTAAAGTGTTATGCCCATGCCAACACCCACGCTAACGCCCCTGCCAATGTCAGAGTGACAACAATAGCTCCCTGTACTTTTGTTCGGCGAGCTAAAAATTGACATGCTTCTGAGTGTTGTATTGAATGAAATTGGGATCCATAGGGAATGTTGGTAATTCAAATTCCCATAGACTCAATGTTAAATGTAGCAGATAGTACATGTGTTCAACTGCAAAGTTATTACAAAAAGCATTCAAATATGACAAAATGACATCACAAAGCTGTAGCTTACATTTCTGCATATTCTTATGTTTATCTGTTTACAAAAAAAAAAATCGGCCTTCTCATCAGCACAAAACAATATTCAACTGTAATTTATCTTTGCAGTATGTGTACAAGCCGTGCACCAAAATGGCAGGAACCACCTACAAATGTTTTGTTTTCTCTTGCTTTCTTAATTATACATACATGTATTTGTGAGGTATCTGTAGTTTCTCTAGGTTCTGTTCTAACTGTAGTAGCTGAGGCTTGTCCTGGTTTAGAAGTTCCTGTGGTTGTGGTTTTCTTTTGCCTTACATTCTGCACCTGAAACAAAAGCAAGTAACAAGAACTCTTAAAAGATCTAAATTTTCAACCCCACCCAAATCCTTGCAGTACTTTGATATTTCTAACATTAACTAGAGGTGGCAGTAAGCATGGCTTACTAAATACTCCCTGCATTTAGCATATGTAGCTTTGTCATCTAAGATTTTCATATTCACAGCATACACGGTATGACAACTACAAACAAATATAGCTCATCCCTATAATTCTACCAGGATAACTGAACATGTCTACTCTTATCTAATGCTGGTCCAGAGAGCAAAGCTGGAAGAACCTGTTGTAAAAATGGTCAAAAAGCCTTACAAAAATAGAGCAAAAACTATCAAAATGGAGCATTACTCAGAAAAATGCTTAAGTTTCAAAACTTATACTCAGTGCACATCTGTATACCAATATGTGTTCAAATAATATTGGAGAAACCGTTTAAGAGGAATAGCTACAACAAACTCTGTTTTCAAATACTACAAAGGAGCATAATGAAGCTGGAAAACCCTTTGGAGAAAAACTGATCAATATGTGTCAACTCTTGCCTTCTTCAGTATCTATGCACTGAATCTGAATGAAAAGGAAGCCGAAATGGCCAAACCTTCCAGATAGGGCAAACATATACAAGGGGTAAAACTCATGCAAAAAGGGTCAGATTTTTAAATCAAACCCAAAGTTCACATCTTCATACCAATATGTGTTCACATACTTAATTTTACGAAAATCTGTCACATGGTCTTGGAGGAGTAGCTATAACAATCTTTTCTTGCAAAAATTAAAAAAGGGAGTAACTCAGCAGGAAAACCTTTCTGGGAAAAACTGAAAAATATATATCATCTCTTTACTTATGCTGGTATCTATAAACCAAATCTGAACAAAATTGACGCAAAAATGGCAAAAACTCTAAAAAAAGGACAAAAAAATAAAAAAAAAGGGGGCATAACTTTGGCAAAACAGGGACAGAATTTAAAATCGTAACCCTAATGCATATTTTCATACCAATGTGTTCAGAAACTGAATTTCAAGAAAATCGGTCAAATCGTCTAGGAGGAGTTGTGATCACAAACTTTTTCTCCGCACTAAAAACCTTCCAGGAAAAACTAAAAAGTATGTATCAATTGTTTTCTTATGCTGCATCCATCGACAAAATTTGAAACAAACTGGAGCAAATTGAAAGTGTTGCAGAAAGACGGATGAATGGACAGAAGGAAAAGGTCAAAGCAGTGTACCCCCCTCGAACATAGTAGCAGGGGGAGAGGGGGGGGGGAATACTGTCTTAAACAAGTGAGCAAGGGCTCACTTTACCTCCAGCCACTGAATGACACTGAGACTGCAGCACAAATATAATTTACAACTGGATAACTGTCTGACAGGAAAACTGAGATCCTATATAAAGGTAAAGGTAAAGGTTTCCCATAACCTAATAGCCGTAGGGGCAGTGGGGGTTAGAGACCCACTGTATCTTGGGCACAGCTGATGAAAGGCGGAGCCCATCCCTCTCCTTTCGCTGCCTTATCCTTCCCTAATTTGAAAAAGGTACCCATTTACTGCAGGGTTGACAGAGAGAGTTTTCCAGTCATCGGATGGCGACGGTGAGCCTCGAACTCACGACCTTCCGGTGACTTTCAGCACAATAACCGAGCCACTCTAACCACTTGGCTACCGCGCCTCTCGAGATCCTATATAGCACCTGCTAAAAATAAAGACTCTAACAAGCTATTCACCAAGTACATGTAGCTCAATATCTGTGTCATAAATTGTCAAATGGTGCTGAAATATGTACAAGCTTTAATAGTACAAGTTTTTACTTAAAAATGCTTTTGATGGATAGACAACAGATGGATGGACATACAGAGGGATGGATGCTGGACCAATGCATATACTGTAAGCTCTCTCAGAGCATTTGGTTCAGGAAAACAAACAATTGCAGTCTAGAAGCCCATACTGGTCTATGTAAATTACACCTGGATAAAATTTTGTATTCATTTAAATATGTCTTTGGTCAGAAAAGTCTTAAAGTTACCTGTTTCTTTGTAGGTAGACTGGTGGTCCTTCTCACAGGTATTTTGGTTTTCTTTGTTGGTGAGGCTGCAACCACCCCAACCTAAAACAAAGAATTTCTAATTAGTTGGAAAAGCAAAAACTGAAGAACTGATACTGCCACAGGTCCATGAAAGTCATATCTTTACAGACAGTCCCCATACTGGTCACAGTCGCTCCAAAAACGAGGCTTAAAACATGCCAATAATACCGAATTTTTAACTTTTAAAAAGGCAGCTGCACATTTTCAAAATGTCTGCAACATCTGTTTGAAGTTTCAAATTCATTCCTCAAAAACTGTGGGAGAATTTAATTATACAAACTTGTCATCTTGTATTAGCTATAGCCTGAAAATTTGCGAAGTTTGAAAAAGCCCTAATTTTGCTGTAAACAATTTTTTTCCTTTTCCAATAGCAGGTACATATTTTCAATATGTCTGCAATAGCTGTGCAAAGTTTCTGATTGATTGCTTTAGAACTGTGGGAGGAGCTGATAGTACAACTTGTCATCCCAAATTATCCATGACCTGAAATTGTCTAAGTTTGAATGACCCTAATTTTCTCATATGTTTTACTTTTTCAAAAAACAGGTGCATATCTTCAACAATTGTGAAAAGTTTCAGACTGATTGCTTAAAAACTGTTGGAGAAGTTGATTATACAAACTTCAGATGGGATGGACATATAGACAGACAGATGGGCAGATGGATATGGATAACACACACTGCATCATGGGGGCATAAAAACAGAGTAATTGAGTATCCGTCTGCCTTAAATACCTTGTTTGTTCTGGACAATCAAACAAGTGACAAAAATTCAGGAGGGAGCTAACTCCATGATTACTTGTGATAGGATTATGGTTCTTGTGCTATGCACTTCCTGTCAGTGCCCTCTATCAATATTTCCAGTTTCATTTAGTTCACTTTGATACTTACAGAGATGTGCTGCGGACAAGCTAAATACTGGAAACAACTAGAAAAGGAGCTAACTCCGTAATTACCTTGAAGAGTTATGGTTCTTGTGTTCTGCAATTTCTTTGATTGCCCTCTATCAATGGGTGCAGTTTTATTTAGTTCCCTTTAATACTTTCTGAGATATGCTCCGGACAAGCGAAATACTGTAGAAAACTAGGAAGGAAGATAACTTTGTAATTACTTGAGACAGAATTACAATTCTTGCACTCTGCGTTTCCACTTATTGCCCCCTTTCAGTTTGTGAAGTTTCATGGTTCCATCTGATACTTTTTGAGATATGCTCTGGACAAAGAGTGACGGAGTGACAGACAGAAAGATGGAAGGGCCAACAGACAGACAGACAGACAAAGTGGCAACTGTGCTCACCCTTCAGGGAGCATAAAAATGGGGAAATAGATCTAAATTTTTATCGTTACAATAATGTTTTCATGATAACTGGGCAAAACCTAATGGGAGAGTTGCAGCCACAACATTTATGTATACAGATGGAGAATATAACCACATCTGAAAGTCCCCTTCAACTGTGTACTGGGACAACCATAAATACTACAAAGGATAGCAGTTTACTATTATAAGCCAAAATGCTAATACAGGCACTTACCTCCTGTGGATTTTTTCTTTTTCTGGCAACCTGAACTTTTAGAGAGTTCAGTGACTGAAACAGTAAAATAATTCATTATAATCTTGTATTGTTAAAAAGATTAAAACTAAAAAATGTGGTTAAGACCTCTTGTATATATAGAGTACTGCCTGACACTGCTTTATAAACCAAGTATCATGAAAATATCTTGTAAGTATTAAAGATATAGAAAAGACAAGAATTTCATACTACAAATAAATGGGCATATAATCATGTCTAAAAAGCAGGTGGAGTCAAGGATGCTCTCTCTAAATCTTCTCATGCTTTTTTACATTTAAGTTATATCTTGAAAGGTAGACCATTCCTAGGCCATACTTTTGTTGAGGTTCCTAATCTTACATGTTGTTATGTCTGCTTGTCTTAAGTCTCTAGCAATATGGTCACCTGAATAGCTGCCCATCCTGGTTTTTTGTAACTTCAAATAGAAAATAGGTGAAAATAGATGTTGCTGCATTTTCAATTTGGGCAGCTGAATTACCACCTGTTTGGGAAAGAGCTGTTTCTTTTAGTTTGCCATGAGTGTCCATAAAGTTTCATCAGTGTGTGTGTGTGTGTGTTCTTTTCTTTTTGGTTTTGACTGCGGGACGTTGAATTTGGTTGTATTAATTCTTGATCATGAATTTTCACAGTTTACTAACATGGTTCAGTTAAGGTTTTTCTCGCTTAAAAAGGTATTCCAAACAAGAGGGCCATGGTGGCCCTGAATCGCTCACCTGAGCATTAATCAGTTCACTGGCTCTGGTGAAGATTTATAAGAGTTTTTACCATATATGGGAATGGCAGCCACCTTGGTCATGTGACCAAGATCAATTGAAGAACTTTCAATCCTTTGACCCATGCAGGCTCCATATGAAATTTGAGTTCAGTCTGCCCAGTGGTTTCAGAGATGTTTGAAAATTTTCATGGATGGATGACAGAGGCAGCTAACCAATACTGTAAGGCTCAGGTGAGCTAAAAATGGCAGAGTCTCTTCCCCAAAAACTACCTGTTCATGTTGAGTTCCATTGACAGATTTGAACTAGACTGAACTAGGCGAACACAGATGATAGAATGGTAGCATCATTATCTCACTTTGGTGAAATGAATAATTTCCAAGGAGTTTGTGGCTGGCATCATTGCAACGTTAGTTCTGATTCTTGCAGCTCAACTTTATTAAGATTTAACTAAGTGACCTAGTTTTTGACAGACATGGCCCGGTTTCCAACTTGACCTAGATTTTATGGAGATCAACATTCTGACAAAGTTTCATGACGATTAGATTAAAACTATGCCCTTTTGGGTGTACACAAAGTTTTTCTAAGATTTGACCTAGTGACCTAGTTTTTGATCCAACATGGCCCAGTTTCAAACTTGGCCTGGATATTGTGAGGATAAACATTCTGTCAAGTTTCATGAAGATTGGATCAAAGCTGTGCCCTCTAGAGCGTACTCAAAGTCATTTTTATATTTGACCGAGTGACCTGGTTTTTGACCTGACATGACCTACTTTCAAACTTGGCCTAGATATTGTGACCGTAAACATTCTGACAAAGTTTCAAAAAGATTGGCCCAAAACTGTGCCTTCTAGAGGGTACACAAGGTTTTTCTAAGATTTGACCTAGTGACCTGGTTTTAGATCCGACATGACCGAGTTTCAGACTTGTTCTAGATATTGTGAGGGATAAACATTCTGACAAAGTTTCATTAGGTTTGTATCAAAACTGTGACCTCTAAAGCATATACAAGGTTTTTCTAAGATTTGACCTGGTGACCTAGTTTCTGACCCAACATGACCCAGTTTCAAACTTGGCCTAGATTTTATGAAGACGAACATTCTGACAAAGTATTTCAAAGACTGGATCAAAACTGTGCCCTCTACAGCGTACACAATGTCGTTCTTATATCTGACCCTGTGATCTTATTTTTGACCCGACATGACTGTACCTTTATTTCATGGAGATAAACATTCTGATAAAGATTCATGAAGATTGGATCAAAACTGTGCCCTCTAGGGTGTACACAAAGTTTTTCTAAGATTTGACCTAGTGACCTAGTTTTTGACCCAAAATGACCCAGTTTCAAACTTTGCCTGGATATTGTAAGGATTAACATTCTGACAAAGTATCATGTAGATGGGATCAAAACTGTGTCCTCTAGAGCATACACAAGGTTTTTCTAAGATTTGACCTAGTGACCTGGTTTTTGACCCGACATGACCCAGTTTCAAACTTGAGCTAGATATTGTGAGGATAAACACTCTGACAAAGTTTCATGAAGTTTGAATCAAAACTGTGACCTCTAGAGCGTACCCAAGGTTTTTCTAAGATTTGACCTGGTGACCTAGTTTTTGATCCAACATGACCCAGTTTAGAACTTGGCCTAGATTTTATGAAGATAAACATTTTGACAAAGTTTCATAAAGATCCGATCAAAACTGTGCCCTCTAGTGTGTACACAAGCAAAAGTTGACGGACGGACGGACTGACAGAGGACGGACATCAAGGTACTTCATGCTCAGGTGAGCTAAAAATCAGAGAATGTCATGCTTTATATATTTTACAGTTTTATTTTGAGACCAAATGACATGGAATGGCTTTAAGCGGTGTTTTTAAAATTACTTTTGTCCTCCAGGTTTGATGACTGTAGGCATCACAGAGAAATGGACTTAAACACTATGATTGATGTAATAGTGGATGGACGGATGGATGTACAGACGGAATGACTGATGGACAGATGGAAAATTGAACTCCTATATAGCACCTTGCTAAAGCAGGTGCAACAACCTATATAGCATTTGTCCCGCAAAAAATATTGGCTACACTGAAAACCAAGACGTACAAGCAGCGAGGTATGTGAAGTAACTGAAATCACTTAAATATGAACACACTGGTTAAAATTATTGATAAAATGACCCAGTTTAATGTCTGCTGCATTTGCAAACTCGGCATTTATGAAAAGTCAATCATCTGACATCAGTGGTGTTATTTGGATAAGAATGACACTGGGCTCTCTGCATTTGGAGAAGCATACAAAACCCCTGAGGCCCTTCTATAGTATTCATTAATAATCCCAGGGGAAACACTTTCAGATAAAGCTCCATTAGGATTTGGGAGGATACCACTCCCATCCATTTTTTTTATATATATACATATTTCTTCACCAAAAAACGTAAGATAGACATATGTACAAATCAATGTTTAGTACACAGAAACAGTCAATTAAAACAGGCAAGCAGCTGCAAGAAGCAGTATATGAAAATTTATTCAACAGTACTCACCTTTTCAGTTATAAGTGACTGTTAATCAAGGCACAGAATATCCAAAATTTCAACATAAAATCTAGAAGTCCATGACCTTGGCCCAAAGGCCACTAGGGGTGTCGGGTCAGTACTGTTAAAACTTCGATAATACAGACTGACAGACAGATGGAAAACTATAAGCTCCCCTAGAAGCCTAAAGGCTCACGTGAGTTGAAAATAAAGTTTGCTTTAATTTCTAAAGAACCCCTGAGGTCTCTAGTAGGTTTTTTTTGATAGAGAAAATGTTCAAAATTTAGTACAACTTTTTGAAATTACTAAACTCACCAGCTGTGACTTCCGTGTCATTGGCATTTTGGGCAAATTGATTGGAGCATCATTGGTGGACTGAAAAACAAAAACAATGAATAAATAGTTTTAACAAGAATTCCGCAGAATGCTATGATGCACCTGCTATGATGTGCCTTCAAATTAAGAAGTCAATGAAAGCATCAGTTGGATACATTTTTGGTCAAAATCCATTTGGATTGTCCATTTCATACTTTTCCTATTTTTTAGTAACGGCTAATGGCAGCCGTTTTGGATGATCAATTTGCAAAAAATTGAAATAGCTTCATGGGAGGATCATTCTGACACAAAGTTGGTCCAAATTCATTCAGAGGTTCTGGAGAATTGTCATTTTCATGTTTTTGTTATTTTTAGTAACAGCTGCCGATGACTATATTGGACTGCCAAGTCACATTAATTTGAAGTAACTCCATCAAAGGATCATTCTTACTGAATTTGACTGATATCTGTTCAGCATTTTTTTTAGATATTGGCACTTAAGCAAACTAGATTCTTAAATCGAAAGTAGGTCACTATGACCTAACTCTGCTACAGATTTTGTTCATTTTAATAAATCTGAATAATAAAGTCCCATTAATGCTTCATGCGCAATTTCAGCCAAATATACCAAGTGGTTCTGGGCAAAAAAAAAAAGATCTTACTGGTTTTGCTAATTTTAGTGGTTTCAGAGAATAAGTCATTTGAATGTACTTAAATGCTAGGGTCGACATAAGGTCACTGTGACCTAATTCTGCTAGAGATTCTTTATCATTTTGATAATTCTGAATACCAGGGTCTGACGAACTCTTCATACAAAATTTCAGCCAAATATACCAAGTGGTTTTGAAGAAAAAGTTGATTTTATTGGTTTTGCTATTTTTAGTAACAGTAGACAGCTTGGATTCTCGACCCAGCTGAATTCTACCATTCTGATGCCCTGTGGTTTGATCATGCTGCATGTTAAATTTGAGAACCATGGATGCAGTGGTTTCAGAGAATAAGTCATTTGAATGGCTTAAATGCTAGGGTCGAAGGATGCACCCACAGATGGTCAAGGGTCATTTCTATAGTCACTCTCCACCTCTGTAGGGACAAAAAGGGTTTAATTCTGTAAAAAAGAATTCCGCGGAACGCTATGTCGCACCTGCTTTGCACCTTCACTTAAAGAACTTGATAAAAGCATCATTTTGAAACATATCTGGTCAAAATCCATTCAGCAGTTCATGAGATCCCGGGATATTATCGTTTTCATGTTTTTCGCTATTTTTAGTAACGGTGGATGGTTGCCATCTTAGATAGTCTATTTGAACTAGAGCGTACACAAGGTTTTTCTATGATTTTACCTAGTGACCTAGTTTTAGACCTGACGTGACCCAGTTTTGAACTTGTCCTAGATATTATGAGGATAAACATTCTGACAAAGTTTCATGAACTTTGGATGAAAACTGTACCCTCCAGAGCGTACACAAGGTTTTTCTAAGATTTGACCTAGTGACCTAGTTTTTGACCCAACATGACCCAGTTTCGAACTTGGCCTAGATTTTAAAAAGACTAACGTTCTGACAAAGTTTCATAAAGATTGGATCAAAACTGTGCCCGCTAGAGTGTACACAAGCAAAAGTTGACGGACGTCCGGACAGACGTACGACGGACGACGGACATCAGGGTATCCCAAAAGCTCACCCTAGCAGGTGAGCTAAAAAACATGAAACAGCTTCATGCAAGTATCATTTTGATACACATTTGGTCCAATTCCATTCATAGGCTCTTGAGATATTGTCATTTTCATATTTTTCTATTTTTAGTAACAGTGGCTTGCGGCCATCTTGGATGGTCTTCATTTGCTTTAATTTCAAAGAACTCCATTTAAGGACCATTCTGACTAAATTTGACCTAAATCTGTTTATGTTTTTGTGAGAAATTGGCATTTCTGCAAACTCGGACTCGTAATCAGAAAGTAGGTCACTGTGACCTAATTCCGCTACAGATTTTTTTCATTTTGATAATTTTTAAAAGCAAGGTCACATTGATGCTCCTTTTAAAATTTCAGCCAAATATACCCAGTGGTTCTGGAGGAAAAAAGTGATTTTATTGGTTTTGCTATTTTTAGTAACAGTGGCCATCTTGGATTTTGGACCATGCTGAATTTTGTCATTCTGAAGACCTGCAATCTGGTCATGCAGCAAATGAAATTTGAGAACCATGGACGCAGTGGTTTTAGAGAATGGACTTAAAATTTAGGGTCGACGTAAATGTGATTGGACAGATGGACGGACGGACTAACGGGTTGACGGACAGACGGAAAACCGGACGCCTATATGGCACCTTGCTAAAGCAGGTGCGATAAAAATGTAGGTTCAAGATATAATTCTTATTATTGCACATTGTCTGATAATGCATTACATTGACACTTAGTTTTGGTAAAGAAGCTATAAGGGGTTGAAGTCTTACAGCTGACACAATTTCTATATCGAAACTTACAAGGTGGCATAATTCCATAAACCAGAGGGCCAATGGCCCTATATCGCTCACCTGAGCACTGAGGTTATGTTGGAAAAACTAAATTGCAACAGCAACAAAACAACATGCACAACAGCAATAAAACACATCATTTACGTAGAGGATAATATCACAAACATTTATGGAAAAAATAAGCTTTATCCCCCCAACCCTTAATGGCTTCTGAGAAGAAGATCTTTGGCAAAAAAAAAAAAAAAATGAAAAAATTTAAAATTTGGCCTTTCAGTTGCAATGGCAACAAATCAAAATCAGGTCTTTGGGCAAAATTCATATGGCTGAGATAGGACTACTCTAGGAACATTTCTGTAAAGCTTTTGTCAAAATATCTGCAGTAACACAGAAATAAATACCAAATGTCCACTTTCCCCATTGTAAGTCTATGGAACTTTAAGTTACCATAGCAACCAGTCCACATGGGCAATGATAATAAGAAACATACTTTAGGTAGAGGCTAATGTTATTAATACGTATGCTAAGTATCAGCTTCATCCTCCTCATGGCTTCACTTTTTCCATTATAAGTCAGTGGAAACTATAAGTTGCCATAGCAACCAAAGTTCTTATGGGGTTGGAAGAAAAAACAAAATTCGTGTAGAGGCTTCTGTCATCAACATGTTTGCACAATATCAGCTTCATCCCCCATATGGCTTCTGAGCAGAAGATTTTTTCATTTTTTTCTATCGAAAATTTACCCTATATTTTGCCATGGCAACCAATCAAATTCAGCGATTTGGAGAAAATTCATATGAAACATCGAGGGCTATTCAAAAAACATTTCTGTAGAAAGAAAATCTAAATGAATGCAGCGAGACAGCAAAAATTGCCAATTTCCATTTTCCCCGTTATAAGTCAATGGAAACTCTTAGGTGCCATAGCAACCAAACTGCTGGAGTAATTGCCATGAAAAACTGTAAATTCTATAGAGGCTAGTACTAAGGTTCTTTCTATTAAGTTTGAGCTTATTGGCCACACAGTTTCTGCGGAGATGATTTTTTAATATTAGTCTATTTTTAACTATTTGGTTGCAATGGCAACCAGCCAAATTGCGCAATTTGCATAAATTTAACAAGGCTGGTTAAAGACTACTCAAGGAACATTTCTATGAAAGTTTTGTCAAAATATCTGCACCGACATAGCAATCAATGCAAATTTTCTATTTTGCCATTTTAAGTCAATGGTAACTTTAAGTTCCCATAGCAACCACACTGCTAGAGCAATTGCCAAGAAAAACAGTACTTTTGTAGAAGCTAGTACTAAGATCCTTTCTGTGAAGTTTGAGCTTTATTGGTTGCATAGTTTCTGAGGAGATGATTTTTGAATATATTTTCTATTTTCAACCTTTCCGTTGCCATGGCAACCAGCCAAATTGTGCAATCTACATAAATTTCATGTGGTTGATAGAGAACTACTCAAGGAACATTTCTGTAAAAGATTTGTCAAAATATCTGCAGTGACATAGCAAAAAATGCAAATTTTCAATTATTCCCATACAAGTCAATGGAAACTTTAAGTTGCCATAGCAACCAAAGTTCTGAAGCCATTTGGATAAAAAACAGTATTATTGGTTCCCCCTGCCAATAGATGCCATATACAAAATTTGGTAACAATGGGCCTTGTAGTTTCAGAGGAGATGTCATTTGAAAATATTGACGGACGACGGACGGACAACAGATGACAGATGCCTGCCTATACTATAAACTAACCTATGAGCCTTCGGCTCAGGTGAGCTAATTATGATGGGCTCGCATGCCCGATGTTACATACCAAGTTTCAAGGTCATCGGCCTTTTGGTTCTGGAGAAGAAGATTTCTGAAGGGTTTTTACCATATATGGGCGTGGCGGCCATCTTGGTCATGTGACCCAGATACCCCAAACAAATTTTTGTTCTCCCAACCTAGCTAGGCTCCATATGAAATATGGCTTTGATCGGCCCAGTGGTTTCAGAGGAGAAGATGTTTGAAAATGTTGACAACGGAAAATGGACAATTGAATAGAATAGAACGGTTTGCCTGGCTATACTATAAGCTCACCTATGAGCCTAAAGGCTCAGGTGAGCTAAAAATGTAGGTGGACTTACAGTATTTGTTCTCTATATACATCTGATGATGCTTTTATTTGTATCTTGAATGATTTCAGAGTTATGGAGTGCTAAATTGCCCAAGATCACCTGAATAAACATTTATTCTCCTGACCCAGGGGGCCTCCACATGAAATATGGCTTCATTCGCTTAGTGGTTTCAGTGGAGAATATGTATGAAAATACTGATGGGCAACCAAACTCCAGTAATCTCGAATGATGGTCAAAGAATGACCTTGACCTTTCCCAACATAATGTCTCCATTGCTTATTTAGTTAACCATATATTCAAAATACTGTACATTAGACTTAAAAAAGTTTCTTAGAAAAACACTAAGCATTTTCACATACAAACCAAAATTAACCAGACTTGATTTGCTATAAGTTCAATCAAGGTCAACACAATGTCAACATTTGAACAAATGTTAGAGGGTGGAAGTCCCCAATACCACATACAAAGTTTCGAGATGACTGGTTTTTTAGTTCTGGAGAAGGAAAAGGTCTTTACCATACTTATATGGGCATGGCAGCCATCTTGGTCATGTGACTAAGATCCCCACAACAAACTTTTATTTCCCCAGCCCAGTGATAGTCCAGTAAAAATATGGCTTCAGTTGGCTCAGTGGCTTTAGAGGAGATGATGTTTAAAAATGTTGATGGGCAGATAGATGCCTGGCTATACTTAAAGCTTAAACGTATGCCTAAATGTGCAGGTGGGCTAAAACCCCAGTTTTTAAGGCTCTGTAGATATAATACACACAAACAAAATAGAAAACTCAGTCCTTACTTTTCTGCCAACCACTCTTGAATGCGCAATCTTTGTTTTTACAGGAATTTTTGAAGACTGTTTCTTCTTGATCTGAAAATCAAATATAAGTTCTTTAAAGTAAGCCCTGTCAGGCATGTCCATGCCCATCACAATAAGAAGCTTTAGTCAATATGGTTTTTGCAGACATCTAACTGACTGCTAAACCTCTTCCTGTACTGGCATATACACAAGCTAAAATCAAGTTATTCCAAACAGATTTCACACATGAATTTTAATTCTTTTCAGTACTTACTGCACCATATTAATATTCAGCATTTTAGTAATTTCAAATATTTACACCCATATAAGAACAAATTTGGGTCAAATAAAATGTACTTGCAGTGGTTCTTCAGATTTTTTTGCTATTTTGTAGTAACGGCAGCCTTGGACTGTCAATTTGCAATTATTCACACAACAAAAGGAAGGGTCTAGCCAAGTCTGACAGAATCTCTTCAGCCATTCATTAGGGCTGAATACAGCCAGACTATGAGGAAGACCAGATGAAAGCAGTAGCTTATTCTCAAATGTCTGACCATGTATAAGGTGCATATATTCTGGAAGCAGTCACTAGATATAGGGTAGGCAGACACAAATAGTATAAAACAAAGTACATAACTGACCAATACAGGTGTATAAGTGAAATTGTTCAACCTTGAAAATGGAGGTTTCCTTGTGTATTCTTCACAATTTTGACCTTTTTTTTCTTCGACTAATAACCTTACAATGTGTAAAAGAGTTGGAAACTATTTTCTGGGACATTCTTTTCAATGTACTGAAGTATCTTCAGACCTAACTACATTTTGAATAACAATGTTAATTTTTTTTTCAGATTTTACCACAGAAAATTACCCTTTGATATTTTCTGAGGTAACCCTATTGAATAACAGTAAGTCAGGCATTTTTGAACAACATAAACAAGAACTCTGCTTAGTTTTGGAAAGATCTGTTGTATTTTCAGCTCAGCTACAGCTTTTGTTCTCTGCACATTTTCTAATGATGCTTTATAATTGTACAAAGTTCTGTAACAATATCTTGCATAGTTTCAGAGTTATGGCGCAGACACAATATGTTATGGACAGACAGATGGACAGACTGGCAGACAGATAGACAAACCGACAACTATGGGAACAAGCAAATAGGTTGAATTAATATCTGTCTGAAATGGTTGATTTGTTTGTGGCTTATTAATATCATTCACTGATTACTTAATTTATGAATGAACCTTGTGATTTTAAAACAGATAAAGGGCTCTAACCAATGTGTAAGTGAGGCCATTCTAAATAACTTGCCTCAGCATCACTGCACTATAATGATACATATTTATATCTGGTTTCAAGAATTTTTTGTTTCACTGGTGGCCATATCAAATCAAGGGAAATAACTCAAGCATTACTAATGCCATAATGACAATACTTGATGCCCAATGCTGTGGTATGACCATACACGATTGTTTAAAGTTTCATGGAATTGCATCACTTTATTATGACTGAATTTTTCAATTTTAAATTGATTCAAGGGCGATAGCTCATGCACTACTTATGCCATTCTGATAAAACTTTATGTGCACAACTATCA
Organism: Ctena decussata; assembly: GCA_963989385.1. NCBI lineage: Eukaryota > Metazoa > Mollusca > Bivalvia > Lucinida > Lucinidae > Ctena > Ctena decussata. The sequence goes on along the minus strand of OZ022501.1, from coordinate 56,052,116 downwards.
TATTACGAAACATTTTTTTTAAAAGTTTTATGCAAGTGCTATAACTGATTACTTATTATGGGTCATTTTATGTTTTTACATCAACTTAATGGCAATAACTTATGAACTACTGAAGCCAGTCTGATCAGACTTCATGTATATCACACCTTATAAAAATGTATATTTACTTCAACTTCAAGTTTCATAGAATTATACTAATTGGTTAGTTATGCCTCAGGATGGATGGATGAACAGATGGGTGGACATGGACATAACTACCTGCCTTTGGTGGGGGATTCAAACAACATGTCTCCCCCTAACCCAAAGGGAGAGGGAAGGGAATATAAGACATAATTTTTACGATTTTTTTTTCCTCACCTGGACTGACTTTTTTGTCTTTGGCTGTTTTGGCAGACTCACTGTATGATCTTGAGAAATGGCTACCTGAAGAGAGAAAGAAAAGAATACAAATACAATGATAAACCAACAAAACAAACCTACAAAGAGAGTTTTGATATCAAACTGCATAATCTCTCCTGGAGAAGTGTTCAGATACTTAGGAACATAAATGTTTGATCAGGTGACCCAGCTGGTATAAAATTATCATATGACAATACCTGGAGGTTGACCAATGAAAAGAGGAAGCAGCAATCCTCAGTCTGAATGGCAGAGTCCCATCTAATTATCAGTTTTAAAAGTTCCTTTCAAAATCTTCTATTTCAGTCAAAACATTCCTACAAGTAGAGACAGACCCTAATGCCTCAAAAAGGTGTCCAGAAAGTTAGACAGGGTCAATGTAAACCATCATGTCTTATATCTGTCACAAAAATTTTCAATTTGATTCCAAAGATGGCTGTAATTATGACTCCTTTAGATTGATGGACAACTTGCTTCATGTCAGTATTTCAGTCATATCAGGATGATGGTAGGATGAAAATGAAAGGCTGTGTGCAATGGAATTCTATTTTTGGTTGGAAAGAGCGTTTTTGACTTATAAGCCAGAGGTCCTGGTTCGATATACAGTCCGGCCACTTACTTTCATTTCTCTTTCAATGATTCAAAAAGGGCAGTTGTCAGTTACTCGTGAAAGTGAGTGCAGTTAGTACTGATTAACCTCTTAGGTCTAAGCTTGCCCAGAAATAGTGTGGTTAGGTTGACTGACTGTCCCAACATGACCATAGCTGTTTACTAAGGACTTTAAATAATAACACAACATATTTCCTCCACAGACTTTAGGGCCTGGAGCTAGGCCTGGCTGTAGCAGGGTCTTATCAAGACTTTAAATCAGATACCGAAAGAATAGCTAGTAGAGGAAAAACTATGCAAATGTTACAGACAATGATATATAGTGGTCACAATGACTCACTTTTTGCAGATGTGATCAGGTTAGCTTAAAGTACTAACCAGTCCCGAACAGATCCTGTAAATAGGACCGTATCATTATGCATCAACTGCTAGTATCCATTTATCATGCCTTTGTGTGATGGGCAGGATGGGGGTAGGGGAATCCTCAGTGCAATTATATAAATGGAGTTTGATGTTAAATACTCACATCTGGACCTGGTATCTCTTCATCTTGGGGCCATTCAAAGAGGTAGCCACCTCTCTTTCTCTCTCCATGGTTTACTTTCACTTTTGTCAGATGTTTGGCCCTGTGGCAAGAACCCCAGCATTCTTCAAAGCGGTTCAGACACTGGAGCTGATCTGCAATATGAAATTTACAAAATCTGCAAATATGTCGCTATGGGAAAAATTATTCTACAGTAGCGGCGATGGCTTCTAGTTGTCTGTTTAAGATGCCTAGCTTAGTTCAGAACGCTTATAAATATCTGAAGATTGCTGGGCAAATAATATTGAAATATGTACATGGTACCTAGGTTCAGATATTGCTGTCAGTCATGATATTATTGTTCAAAAGAAGATCACTATGATTTTCGGGCAGCTAAAATATATAAAATGAGTATATGAAGAAGAGGCTTTCACAGCAGAATCTGATGAAGGGTTTCCTAAACTGCCATTAATTTGTTATCAAAGAATAGTCCTGAGATGCTGAAATGTAGATAACAGAGAAAATATAAGCTTTGAGCCTTGTTTAAAATGGTTTTGTAGCCCTGAGAAACCAGAGGTAAACATCCAAAACTAGAATTTTGCTAAAATTCTGTAATAGTCTTTTCTTGCCCAGCAACCACATTTGTTTGGTAATGTGAAATAATAACTTCTCTTATTTGAGTTCTTAAATATAAGGTGATAACTTTAGAACCTGAATTCTTGTAATTAGAAAGAATTGTAAGCATATATGCAGGAATTTTCTTCCCCTAACCTCTTGTAAAAGATGTCTTGTTTGTGCAATTTCACCGCCGATATCGCGTACATCTTTGCATGCATAGTTATCTGAGAAAGGAATGTCACATGTATGATTTTTAGCGCATATGTGCATTATATACCTGTAAGCAGTAAATGGTATAATTTGATTACCCTACCTCAGTTAATAAAGCAGTAATGACGGCTTTTGCAAGACTTCAAGACTTATTGGAAGACCCTCGAAGCTAAAGAATAAACTTACCTGCCACTTCCAAGACTTCTACAAGATACTTCTTCCCAGATATCAATGCATTGCACTTCACTGAAGGTTTTGCTTCCTGGCTCAGTTTGAATGTTGGCACAACTGCTGTGCAGCCATCAATGTCAAACAAAACTAGAGCAAGCGACATCTGAAAAAATACAAAGTCAATTTAGTAATTATTCAGTAATAGGAAATACCTGATAAAAAGTAAGGGCCAATTTTTATTTTTTCACATTCAAGTCATTGGCAATTTTAAGTTGCCTAAGACTAAGGATTAAACAGAATCTGCTATTTTCTGTTCTGTAATGTATTCCTTGCTCCAAAGGATCTTACTATTCAGAACTTATATGTACCTCAGCAAAGGTATAAACAAGAGAGCCATGAGGCCCCAAATAGCTCACCTGAGTATGGTGGCCAAGTTTCAAGGCCATTAATCATTTGTTTCTGGAGATGTTTGTATAGTTTTTTGCCATATATGGGCCTGGCGGCCACGTTGTTCATGTGATCCAGACAGTTTGAACAAATTTTCATTCCCTCAGCCCATAGAGGCCCTATATGAAATTTGATTACAATTGGCCAGGGGGCTTTTGAGGAGTTGAGAGAAACTGTCAAATTATGAGAGACCAGAGTCAAAGGTTAAAAGAATGACCTTGAGCTTTTGTACATAAAAAGTTTCACGTACTCATTAATATGACTGTATTTTCCAATTCCGTTAGAACAAATTTTGGTTCCCCCACCCCCTAAAGGCTCTACATGAAATTTGGTTACAATTGCCCCGGACTTTTTGGGGAGATGTGTGAAACTGATAAAATGTGAGAGACCAGGGTCAAAGGTAAAAGAATGACATTGACCTCTTGTACGCATTAATTATCATGTACTTATTAAGATGACTGTAAATACCAATTTTCTGGTCAAAATCTCCAACAGTTTCCAAGAAATCTTATTTTCTAGCATTTTCCCATATAAAATCTACAGAATGCAAATTTGACCTTACTGGAAACAAAGTCATGGTCACACCAAGGTCATAATTTTAACACTCCTTGGTAGTACTCATGTATCTGATGCTACATACCAAGTTTCAAGGCATTTGTCCAATTACTTCTGGAGAAGAAATGCTTTAAACATTTTTACTATATGTGGGCGTAGTGGCCATGTTGGTCATGTGACCCGAACAGTTTGAACAAGTTTTTGTTCTCCCGCCCCCCTAGAGGCTCTACATAAACTTTGGTCTCTATTGCCCCAGCAGTTTCAGAACTACCTGATAGTTTAAACTGTCAAAATTTGAGAGACATTTGTTGAAGCTCAAAAATGACTTTCACTTCTACTGCTAAACAAGACCTGCCACAGGGCCAGGATAGCTCGCCTGACAGCGCCTTGCCCATCACATAAAAATCTTTAATGTAAAACTTTAACATTTTGCTTACACCGGGGGTAGTACAATAGCTCTTTGTGAACTTCGTTCAGGCGAGCTGAAAATGATCAAGTACTCATTTATTTGACTGCATTTATTTACTTCTGCACCAAAATTTTCTAAAAGGTTCATGAACACTTTTATATTCAACCATTTTCCCTTATATATAAAACCAGCATAAAGCAAATTTGACCTTGCAAAAATACTATTGGTTCTGGAGAAAAAAAAAAAGGACGTGTCTCCTGCCAGCCGGCTGGCAGGAGACTTTTTGGTCTCCTGCCAGCCGGCTGGCACTAGACCTAAAAGTCTCCTGCCAGCCGGCTACTGGAATACTTATAAAGAAATGATATTTTGCATGGCATTAAGACAAGACAGCTATAATTTATTGTACTGAACATTAAACAGATAGATATTTGCTTTCACTTTGATCAAGCTTGAAGTTAATTGTGGTAATAGCATGAAACTATTAGAAAACCATCAAGCAAATCAGATGTAAATGTTTGCTCTTTTTTTTGTTGATTCTTTATCCCTTTTTTTGTCTGGAAGTCATTTAATCATTAACACAAATAGCTCAAAGAATACATTTACATCATATATACACATAATACGCATAGGTTGAAAGAAAAAAATTTACACAAAATTTGATACTGGTTACCATCACAAGCTATTTGTTATTGTTGTATTTTTACTGTTCAGTCAGGTAAAATTGTTTATTTACTAATTCTTCCCACTAGGAAAAGTATACAATAGATTTATAAGATGAAACTACCATTTATCCTACAGGCAGTTGTGCTAACAGAATTCCCATATAAAATTTCAGTGAAAATTGCTAAGTGGTATTTTGAGTTAGTTCCCTTGCTTAGTATAATTTGAGTTAGTTCCCTTGGAAATCTATTTATGGAATGTCCCTCTTATTTGTGTTTTTTCTTGTTTGATTGCAGATATTTTGTTATGGTAATTATAATATGTCATATCAACTTTTATAAGACACATTTAACTCAAGAGTTCCATGGAATGTGATGTCACTATTTATTTATCAGCATTTTAATAGCTGGCTGGCAGGAGACATTTTGGTCTCCTGCCAGCCGGCTGGCAGGAGACTTTTAGGTCTAGTGACAGCCGGCTGGCAGGAGACCAAAAAGTCTCCTGCCAGCCGGCTGGCAGGAGACCTCGCCAATAAAAATTAAGTTGTTTTACCAAATATGGGCATGGCAGCCATTTTGGTCATGTGAACCAGACCATTTTAACAAATTTTCATTCCCTCAACCCCTGAAACTTCTATTTGAAATCTGGTTACAACTGAACTAGTGACTTTTGAAGAGATTGTCTGAAATTGTCTAAATATGAGAGACCTGGGGCCTATTTCACAAAAATTAACCGTATGATGAATCGTGCGATAATCGTACATTTGGTCGTACGAGAATCGCACGATTCTTGCACGATCGTTTCATAAAAACATCGTGCGACAGATAGTACGATTCTCGTAGGATTTTAGTTATACGATGGATCGCAGACGTGATGGTTATTAGCTTGGACAGATGTGTATTGGGTTTTATAAACACAAAAAGTAGCGATTTGTAATACAACGCAATCATGTCAATGAAAAAGGTCAACAGGACCTCAAATGAGGTTAAAGCCCTTCTCACTGAAGTAAGGAAGATGGATGGATGGATGGCTTGCGATTTTACGTCCGTTTCAACAGTATTTCAGTTGTATCAGGATGGTGGAAGGGTGATAATGAAAGGTTATGTGCAATGGAACCCTGTTTACGATTGAAACGATTTCCGCCTACGGAAAAGACCTCATGACCGCTTGATCAGCAGGCCAGCGCTTAAACCACTGAGCTACCGGTGGCTTCTAAGTAAACATGGACGACTCCTAACCAAAGATGCGAAGGATCGCACCTGGGAAGTTTTCAATCCAAGGTTTAAAGGTTTTTATCCTTAGTTGCAGTTCTTCAAAACCAAGATATGAAAACAAAATTCCTATATAAATTCATTTTACAAAAGTGGGGATTGGAGATCCAAAACCTAGGACTGAAACTCTGAAACAAGGCTGAAACTCAGGGTTTTGAAATTCATTGTGCATTGGCTTGCCATGCCCTTCCTCGATTTTCGAAATACAGTTTTGAGATAGAAGTTCCGAGGAATTAAACTGGGGTCTTGTTATTTTGCCAAATGCTGTTTGTGATTGTATCAGCTCTTTCAAACTTGCACTGCAGAATCTTGTTGTGGTCAGCGCAATAATTCGCTTGTATAGCAAGCCAAATTTCACATTCTCAATTTTAGGTTTTAAGTTTTCAATCCATTGTTTTAACTTCAAAACTAACTTTTGAAAATTGAAATTTTCTATTATCGTTTTTACAAATCCGGGTCAGATTTGAAACCTATGACTGAACTGAAACCTAGGTTTGAAGCTCAACTTAGGGTAAAATTTCTTAAACCTAGTTTAAAGATATATTGTGCATTTGGCATGCCATACCGTTGAAACACAAACATGCAGTCTCCTCAGATCAGAGATCACCTAATTAGGGGTTCAAACAGTCCTAAAACCTCCCATTTTCTTGTAAGATAATTTCTCTCTATTAGAACAAATGCTGCCGCCATGATTTTGAGAAAAGTCTCTAATACATTGCAGGTAAATTATCCCGCAAGAATTGCACGATAATCATGCAGGAAAAACTTCACTCAAAATCACCCTTAGGTGATATATCATAAATTTGGAATTTTGTTAATTGGCTGATTTGCTCAAAACTTGGTATGTGCTTTTCAGAAAGACAGTTGATAAATGTAATCTATTCAAAAGTTAAGTATGAGTATGCTGTGCTGTGAAAGAGGAGAAAAGTGAAATTTACGACTGCCCTTTAGGTATCGTAGATTTGATCGTAAATTGAGTTCTACGAGGACAATAGTGAAACCGAGATTTTTTTCATGAAAGCGATTTTTGGTCGTAAGATTCTCGTACGATCATCTTATGACGAATTTTAATCGTACGATTCGTTGTGAAAGAGGCCACTGGGTGAAAGGTCAAAGAATGACTCACAAATCTTCATGTACTCATTAGGATTACTGTACTTACCAATTTTTAGGCCCAAATCTTCAACAGTTTCCAAGAAATCTTATGTTCTAGCATTTTCCCATATAAGGCACCAAAGACCAAATGTTAAATTACCATTAAAAAAAGGTCAAGGTCAATCCAATGTCATAATTTGAACAATCTTTGTAGCACTCATATACCCAATGCTACATACCAAGTTTCACAGCCATCTGCCTATTGGTTCTAGAGTAGAAGATTTTTTAGGTTTTTACCATATATGGGAATGGCGGCCATGGCGGTCATGTGACCAGGAGCATTTGAACAACTTTTCAATCATACGACACCCCAGGAGGCTACATATAAAATTTGGTTACAAAATCGGCCCAATGGTTTCAGAGAAGTCGTTTGAAATTGTGGACCCACGGACGACGGACGGACAATGCAGCCTGCCTATACTATTAGCTCCCCCGGAGCCTCTGGCTCAGGTGAGCTAAAAATCCACTGAAAACATTACCCAAGCTTCATACCCTACAGCTCCAAACTGCAACCCCAAAATTATCAACTAGAAACATGGTAACTAATAGGGCCCCGCCTTTATGAAACTGTTGATGACATTTAAGTCATATGTGCCCAACCAGAAATAACAATACCAGCTTTCTATTATCATGTTGTTCCTTCATATTCAATATGCTGTTTGAAATTAAGCCTCTGCTGTCATTAAGATATGGGCAAAATACACAATCATGATTGATTAAAACATGGGCAACAACTCTGTGAAGCAGGAAACTGATGTTACCATTCTTGCATTCTGCACACCTTCAGATCATCTAATGATGCTTCATATTTGTACCAAGTTTTATAAAAAATATCTTCAAAGGCTTTAAAGTTATACAGCGGACAAGGTGCCGTATTCATAAAGCCACTTAAGTCGTTGCTATGCGGTTGCTAAGGCTAAATATCTATAAAGGAGATTCCCTGCAACTATGAAATTTGCTCTGGAGGAACAGTCTTTGTAAGGCTGTTCCTCCAGAGCAAATAACTTAGTTGTAGGGTATCTCCTTCAAAGAAATTTAGCCTTAGCAACAGCATAGCAACCACTTAAGTCGTTTTATGAATACGGCCCAAGATCTTCATACCTAAAATAACAGTGGGAAGGTGTAGTTATGGTTCCTTTTCTCTGCACATTGTCTGATGATGTTTATATTTGTACCAAGTTTTGTGAAAATATCTTAAACAGTTTTAAAGTTAGACAGCAAACACGTTTTCTAGACTGTAAACTACATGTACCAAGGGGAAATTTAGATGAAGTTACAGTTCTTATTCACTGCTCACTGTCTGATGATGCTTTATATTATGTACAAGTTTTATGAAAAATTAATATCTTTGATGGTTTTAAAGTAATAGAGCGGACATGATTTCTATATTTAAAATTACAAAGGGGCATAATTCAGTAAAGAATGTAGGCAGAGTTTGGATTCTTGTTCTCTGCACATCACCTGATGATGCTTTACACTTGTACCAAGTCTTGTGAAAATATCTCTAATGGTTTCAGAGTTAAAGAGCTGACACGATTTCTGTACTCAAAATTTCAAAGGGGCATAAGTTAGTAAATAATGTAGGCAGTGTTATGGTTTTTGTTCTCTGCATATTGACTGATAATGCTTGACATTTTTACCAAGTCACATGAAAATACCTCTTAACGGTTTCAGATTTATGAAGCGGACATGATTTCTGTACTCAAAATAACAAAGGGGTATAATTCAGTAAACAATAAAAGGGGTATAATTCAGTAAATAATGTAGGCAGAGTTATGGTTCTTGTTCTCTGCACATCGTCTGACAATGCTTTACATTTGTACCAAGTCTTGTGAAAATATCTTTATTGGTTTCAGAGTTATAGAGCAGACACAATTTCTGCACTCAAAATTTCAAAGGGACATCATTCAGTAAACAATGTAGGCAGAGTTATGGTTCTTGTTCTCTGCACATCATCTGATGATGCTTTACATTTGTGCCAAGTCTCGTGAAAATATCTTTATCTGTTTCAGAGTTACGGAGCAAACACGATTTCTGTACTGAAAATTACAAAGGGGCATAATTCAGTTAATACTGTAGGCAGAGTTATGGTTCTTGTTCTCTGCACATCGTCTGACGATGCTTTACATTTGTACCAAGTCTTGTGAAAATATCTTTATTGATTTCAGAGTTATAGAGCAGACACAATTTCTGCACTCAAAATTTCAAAGGGGCATCATTCAGTAAACAATGTAGGCAGAGTTATGGTTCTTGTTCTCTGCACGTCATCTGATGATGCTTTACATTTGTGCCAAGTCTCGTGAAAATATCTTTATCTGTTTCAGAGTTACGGAGCAAACACGATTTCTGTACTCAAAATTACAAAGGGGCATAATTCAGTTAATACTGTAGGCAGAGTTATGGTTCTTGTTCTCTGCACATCAACTGATGATGTTTTACATTTGTACCAAGTCTCGTGAAAATATCTTTAACAGTTTCAGAGTTATGGAGCGGACACGATTTCTGTACTCAAAATTTCAAAGGGGCATGATTCAGTAAATGCTGTAGGCAGAGTTATGGTTCTTGTTCTCTGTACATTGCCTGATGATGCTTTACATTTGTACAATGTCTCGAGAAAATATCTTTAAGGATTTCAGAGTTATGGAGCGGACACGATTTCTGTACTCAAAATTACAAAGGGGCATAATTCAGTTAATACTGTAGGCAGAGTTATGGTTCTTGCTCTCTGCACATCATCTGATAATGCTTTACATTGATTCCAAGTCTCATGAAAATATCTTTAACGGTTTCAGAGTTATGGAGCGGACACATTTTTTGTACTCAAAATTTCAAAGGGGCATAATTCAGTAAACAATGTAGGCAGAGTTATGGTTCTTGTTCTCTGCACATCATCTGATGATGCTTTACATTTGTGCCAAGTCTCGTGAAAATATCTTTATCTGTTTCAGAGTTACGGAGCAAACACGATTTCTGTACTCAAAATTACAAAGGGGCATAATTCAGTTAATACTGTAGGCAGAGTTATGGTTCTTGCTCTCTGCACATCATCTGATAATGCTTTACATTTATACCAAGTCTCATGAAAATATCTTTAACGGTTTCAGAGTTATGGAGCGGACACGATTTTTGTACTCAAAATTTCAAAGGGGCATAATTCAGCAAAAATTGTAGGTAGAGTTATGATTCTTGTTCTCTGCACATCGTCTGATGATGCTTTACATTTGTACCAAGTCTCGTGAAAATATCTTTATCGGTTTCAGAGTTATTGAGCGGACACGAAATGATGACGGTCGGACGGACGGACAAGGTGATTACTATAGGGCCTCCACAGACTTCGTCTGGCGGGGCCCTAACTAAGTTTAAAAGGTCATAATTATGTCAAAATTAATTTTTCCCACATCAAATACCCAAATGCACATCTTTATTATCTCCGCAACCAGGGATTTTCCTAGGCCAAATTTTGGGCCAAATATTGGCCCCAATTTTTTCCCAATTTACAGTTATAATTTTCCAAAATAAAGAAAAACTTTCCCAATTTCTCATTTAGTCTACATTTTGGCGAAAATTTCATGAAAATCGGCGAAAAAATGGCATTGTTACAGATGTTTACACTCTCATTTGTAGTAATTAGGCATGAATAATTCTAGTAAATGCAGATCCAAAATAGTTCAACATGTTACTGCTTTATTTTGTCATGATTTAACTGAATTTAAAGCATAGATCTTGTTTTAATCATACGATCAAATTTTCCCAATTTCGGTGATTTGTGTACTGTTTTCCATAAATTCAAGGGCCCCTGGTCTCCGAGTTCAGAAAGGTAGAAATCCCTTGCAACAAGTATATATGTCTGAAAAACAGCCACTGAAAACTGTCAGAGGTGTTGATTACATGAAGTCCATACCCTACAATGCACATGTTTGCATAAAATGAATGAGAGGAAAAGTTTGTAATTCTGTCATAATTATTTCTAGCTCCAACAAAACCCCAAATACACATTTTCAATATGGCCATGATATGAATGCAAGGGTTTAAAAGCTTCATTCTGAACATTCTGGAAAAAATGCCAAAACATTTTGGAAAAAATGCTTAAGTCAACAATGGGCACAATTCAGTCACATATTTATGAAATTACCCCAAAAGTTAATCAGGAGACCTTCATGCCTGAGCACCTAGCAGATGCCAAAAAATAAGCATATGAGCCACCGATTTTCCATAATGTTTAGGAAAAACTTTCGTACGATTTTTTGAAAAACACAAAAAAAAGAGCATTATCTAATTAAGTATGAGGTCAATGGAAAAGAAAACAAGAGGGCCATGAGGTCCTGAATCACTCACCTCAGCAATTGGCAAGGTGGCTTTTTCTTATCATGTCTGAAATTGTCAAAATATGAGTCTTGGGTCAAAAGTCAAAGAATGATCATGACCACTTGTACTCATAAATCTTAAAATTTATTTTCCTCCAGGCAAACTCAAGAAGGTCAATATTTAAACCAATGAGTCAAAAAAAATAAATAAATAAAAAATAAAATAATAGTAACATAAATTAAAGCTAACTTGAAGTCTTTGACTTTAAAAGATACTCACAATTATGTTCTTCAACTTCAGTCTCAGGGCAAATAGTAAATAATCAAAAATCAGTAATTAGAGACTTTATCCTTAAACTACTAGCCAATCAAAAGGGACATATACTTAAAAACACCAATCAAAAGTATAAATTATTGTCTTGTGGAAGACTTAACAGGTATGCTGAGATAAGGGTGCCATAAAATGTGCAATACCCCAACACTGAATAAACACTAACATCCTACGAATTCAGCCTAAAAAGCAATAAACAGCATGTCACAAATCAAAGAAGTTTTGATGAGGCCTTCTCACTGAGATAATATTACATAAGACTTTATATTTAATAAATCAGTTAAATTAAAGAAAGAGAGGGAAAAAAATACCCCCCCCCCCCAAAAAAAAAAAAAAACTTAAATTAACATAAACAGGATAAAAGCAAAGAAAAGAAAAAATAAGAAATGTCAGAAGATCTGTTACTAGCCCCACTGCCAGCTTTAGTAATGCACTGCTATGTAAAAAGGGTAATATGTAAATTGCATAGAAGCTTAAACACAAATTTCCTATATTCTGAATATGAAAAGAAAGACAATTGGATAAATAAAGAATAAGAGCAATAATCCTGTTTGACAATCCTACAATACAACAACTCATTGTTTATTTGTATACCAAATATGAAGTGTATAGCTTTAATAGTTCCTGAGGAACTGTAACAAATTTACCTAGAAACAAAGAAAAATAGATAAATGGAGGGAAGAATAAAAGCAATGAGCCCAATTCTAGACCTTACAATACAACAACTCATTGTCCACATGATTGTGTACAAAGTTTCAGAATTCTAGCTTCAGCACTTCCTGATAAAACTTTGACACAAATTGTCAAAGTTTAAGGAAAACACTCAATAAAATGCTTGTTGAACTCAAATTAAAGATTTTGATAAAAGATAAAATTTGCCGAAAATTTCATGAAAATCGGACTTAAATTAAGACAGATATGACAGTTTAAAGATATAACTAGAAAATGTGTTTATGAAACACTGTGCCCCTAACCTTATGCTTGCCTCTAAAGAGGGTTCATCCCATAATTTATAAGTCAGAAAGGCGTATTAACCGGTTCATCTACATCTTAGTCTGTAACTGTATGCCAAATACAATGAATAAAGTTTGAGCAGTTCTTTGGATGTTTTGTTCACAAGCTTGCTTATTTTTCATGTACATGCCACACATAAAATTTCAAGTCCCTATCTCTAACGGTTCTTGACCGTATGTACAGGTACTTTTATACCATAGGCTTCAATGCACTAAGTCGAAAAAGGAGCTTAACTCGGTCAAAAATTAACAATTTTTTTTCAACAGTTGATCAGGTCATTTACACCTATGACAATGTCTTCCTGCAAAAAATCATGATCCTAGCATCAGGGGCTCTCAAGATATTTTGTTAACAAGGTTCCATAGGCTTAAATGCACTAAGTTGAAAAAGGGGCATAACTCGGTCAAAAATTCACAATTTTTTTTTCAAAAGTTAATCAGATCATCTACACCTTGGGTGATGTCTTCCTGCAACATATCGTGATCCTAGCATCAGGGGTTCTTGAGATATTTTGCTAACAAGGTTCTATTGGCTTACAATGCACTAAGCTGAAAAAGGGGCATAACTCTGTAAAAAATTCATGATATTTTTTCAAAAGTTAATCAGTTCATCAACTTCTTAGGCAATGCCTTCCTGCAAAAAATCATGATCCTCGCATCAGGGGTTCTTGAAATATTTTGCTAACAAGGTTCCATAGGCTAACAATGCATTAAGTCAAAAAAGGGGCATAACTCTAGAAATACATGACCAGTGGAAAAAAGAAAAAATACGTGTCTGCTTATTTTTCATGTAGATGCCACATATAAAATTTCAAGATCCTAGCATTCGGGGTTCTTGAGTTGCCAAGGTGCTTAAGTGTTACGAATGGACAGACAGACGGACAGGCCCAAACCAATATGCCCCCTCAACTTCTCCGAAGTTGACAGCATAAAAATGCTGAGCTGGGAACCAGAAAACCTGTGAGTTAATGACGTCATAAACTCACAGTCAAAACTGAAAATCCTAAATAACTTTAGTTTGAAACAAAGTTCAGGCGATTGAAGTGCATAAATCTATAATTTACTTCATAAAGAAACAATTAAAACTAAATAATACTGTATAAGTAAGCAAATTATGCACATATTCTTGATTAAAATATTTATCACATGACAGGAACTTCCAACATGGCGGCCTCCAGGACCGCCATCTTGATTTCTAAAAATCGTCATATCTTTCTTATCTTGAGTCCGATTTTCATGATATTTTCATCAAATTTAATTGCTAATCGAGATCTACAATTTAAAGTATGTTGATTTTTAAGTGAGTGTTTTCCTTTAACATGCAGAATAGGGATATTAAGAAAATTGGATAAAAAAGGAAGAATAAGAGCAATGAGCCTGAGTCTCAATCCCACCAATAAAATCACTATTCTCCATAGGTATGCCAAGTTTGAAGATTGTAGCTTGTACACTTCCTGATAAAAATTTTGACACAAATTTACCCTCAAAAGACAGCAAAATAAAAGGCAGAATAAAGAGCAATTTAAGGTTGATTCTTCTGTCTTCTCATATATTTTTTTTTTCTTTTTTTCGTATCAAAACAGAATTTGAATTTATATACTTTAAACTCTTACAATAACTCTCAGTATACTGAAACAAAACTCATTTGTGTGAAGAGGTTATATCAACAAGAGCTGTCACCTGACGGCATAGCTCGCCTGAATTGGCACCTACCCATCAAACAATTGCTATGGTGGTGTGGCTTGCACTGCATAAAACTTCAGGCAAGGATTTCCATACTGTCAACACATTTATAAATAAAAGCAATCTCAGAGATAAGTCTTAAAATAAAATTAAAATAAATAAAAAAATCACAAGAAATTTCAAAGTCTATGACCTTGAGGTCAAAGTACTGAGCGGTAGAGGAAGAGGAACCAGCAGCCATTAGAACCAACTTGGTAAAGGTCCACTGAGGCAGTGCTTCATACCATATATCAAGCAGCTGTGCCTAGAAGTTCTGAAGCAGAGAGTTTCAAATATCAAGGCCCTGGGCCTAGGGTTTCAGAGCAGATGTCACATCTTAATTGCTCACATTTCTAAGCATAAATAATTACAATGTTGACAAAACAAAAACATAATTTTGGGATCTAACATAGGATTCCACATGTGTACAGCTTGTAAGACAAATAAGACTTTTGGTCTTTGGGTATATTCAGGGGAACAAACACTTCCAGTTTCATTTTTGGCTCCCAGCTCGATTGGGATGTTCTCACAAAGGAAAGAATTTGCTCCCTTGGAAAGAATTTGCTCAAGGAGCAGATTCCTTCCTTTTTTTAGCAGATTCCCTTTCAGAAAGGTTTTGTCAGCCAGGAAGGTATACAAGAAGTCACCAAAGTTGTTCCCTTTTGTAAATGGCAAAAGATATGGAGGTGTACCCATATACCTTAATCAACCTTCACTTCTATGCAGCCTGACAAGTCTTCCTCTTTCTTCCAAAATCTCACAAGATGGAAAGAAAAACTATTGCGAGACCAGGGAAATCTGAGCAGAATGTGAAAATGCTCGTCTAGTCAGAATCTTCCCTCTGCACACTTGCTACATATGGAAGCCTATTTCTTAAAACTCAAATAAATAAGTATTTGCCAAATCAAATGAAATGATAGATGCTATGAATGTGAAAAAAAAAGTCTATCGCTGCCAGTGATTGACACCGTTCAATATTTTTTTGGGGACCTGGATACACAAGGGGGTGGGGGGGGGGGGGGGGGGATGGAAAAAAGAGGGGTGGGGGGCAAGGGAGAAATGGCAAAATGTTCTATTCAAGTATTATGTTCAAAATATAAGCATAAAAGACAACTTAACACGAAGCTTTAATGCAAATGCCATACAATTTCTAGGTCTGTGATCTTGACATAAGGTCAGCAGCAGCATAAAGATGGTGCCAACTAAGATGTATCTATCTTGTACTAACACTAACCACATATGAACAATTTACAGTTAAGGCTTTCAGAAAAACACAGCCAGAGCAGAAACTTAATGAAAAACTTTAACACAGCTATTGTACAAATTTCAAAGTCTGTGACCTTGACCTTAGGCCAGCAGAAGCAGCAAGATTATGCAAATTAATCAGTTTCTATCCTTTACTAAGAAACTAAGCATCTATAAATATGTTCAGGTAAAGAGAAGCAAAGTACAAGAGGGCCAAGAGGCCCTGAATCGCTCACCTGAGCAAAAAGGTTAAAGGTCAAACTAGGTTCATCATTTGGACAAACCTGAAAGTTTGCAACAATTTCCAAATGGTTTTGAAGAAGAAGATTTTTGAGTATTTTTTATGTATTGCTATGGTTCAAACCCAGGACCCCCTGGGGCAGTGCCATTTTGAACCCTGGGGCCATCATTTAAATAATCTTGGTAAAGGACCACTGGGAAATGCTACATACTACATTCCAAGCATCTGAGCCAAGTAGTTCTGAAGAAGAAGATTTTTGAATATTTTTCTATGTATTTCTATGGTTCAAACCCAGGCCCCCTGGGGCTGGGCCACTTTTGATCCCTGCCCCATCATTTGAACAAACTTGGTAAAGGATCACTAGGCAATGCATCATACCAAATTTCAAGCATCTGAGCCAAGAAGTTCTGGAGAAGAATATTTTTAAGTTTATTTTCATTTCGAAACCCAAGACTCCCCACCCCAGGGCCATTTTGGATACCATGGTCACCATTTACAAAAACTTTGAAGGAGTCCACCAGGCAATGCATCATACCAAATTTCAAGCATCTGACCCTTGCAGTTCTGAAGAAGAAGATTTTTGAATATTTTTCTATGTATTTCTATGGTTCAAACCTGGGACTGTCTTCCTTGGGGCCATTTTTAACCCTGGGGCCGCCATTTGAACAAACTTGGTAGAGGACCACTAGGCAATGCTAAATACCAAATTTCAAGCATCTGACCCTTGCAGTTCTGAAGAAGAAGACTTTTTTATATTTTTCTATGTATTTCTATGGTTCAAACCCAAGACCCCATGTGGACGGGCCATTTTAGACCCTAGGGTCATCCATTGGACAAACTTGGTAAAGGACCACTAGGCAATGCTTCATACCACATTTCAATCATCTGAGCCAAGCTGTTCTGAAGAGGAAGATTTTTTAATATTTTTCTACGGTTCAAACCTACGACTCCCTGCCCCAGGGCCATTTTTGACCCTGGGGCCACACTTTTGAACAAACTATATAAATGACTACTAGACTATGCATCATACCAAATTTCAAGAATCTAAGCCTCTGGGTTCTGAAGAAGAAGATTTGTGATTAGTTTTCTTTGCACTTCTATGATTCAAACCTTGGACTTCCTTCCAAGGGGCCATTTTGGACCCTGGGGCCACCATTTGAACAAACTTGGTGAAGGACTATTTGGCAATGCTACATACCAAATTTCAAGCTTTAGAGCCTTGCCGTTCTGAAGAAGAAGATTTATGAATATTTTTCTACGTATTTCTATGGTTCAAGCCCAGGACCCCCTGGGGCGGGGCCATTTTGGACCCTGGGGCCACCATATGAACAAACTTGGTAAAGGACCACTAGGCAATGCTACATACCAAATTTCAAGCTTTAGAGCCTTGCCATTCTGAAGACGAAGATTTATGAATATTTTTCTACGTATTTCTATGGTTCAAACCCAGGACCCCCTGGGGCGGGGCCATTTTGGACCCTGGGGCCATCATATGAACAAACTTGGTAAAGGACTACTCGGTAATGCTACATACCAAATTTCAAGCATCTGATCTGAATTTTTTTGAATATTTTTCTATGTATTTCTATAGTTCAAACCTGGGACTCCCTGCCTCGGGGCCATTTTGAACCCTGGGGTCACCATTTTATGAATATTTTTCTACGTATTTCTATGGTTCAAACCCAGGACCCCCTGGGGCGGGGCCATTTTGGACCCTGGGGCCATCATATGAACAAACTTGGTAAAGGACTACTCAGTAATGCTACATACCAAATTTCAAGCATCTGATCTGATTTTTTTTGAATATTTTTCTATGTATTTCTATAGTTCAAAACTGGGACTCCCTGCCTTGGGGCCATTTTGAACCCTGGGGTCACCATTTAAACAAAATTAGTAGAGGACCACTAGGCAATGCTACATACCAGATTTCAACATCTGACCCTTGCAGTTCAGAAGAAGAAGATTTTTGAATATTTTTCTATGTATTTCTATGGTTCAAACCTGGGACTCCCTGCCTTGGGGCCATTTTGAACCCTGGGGCCGCCATTTGAACAAACTTGGTAGAGGACCACTAGGCAATGCTACATACCAGATTTCAAGCATCTGACCCTTGCAGTTCTGAAGAAGAAGATTTTTGAATATTTTTCTATGTATTTCTATGGTTCAAACCTGGGACTCCCTGCCTTGGGACCATTTTTAACCCTGGGGCCGCCATTTGAACAAACTTGGTAGAGGACCACTAGGCAATGCTACATACCAGATTTCAAGCATCTGACCCTTGCAGTTCTGAAGAAGAAGATTTTTGAATATTTTTCTATGTATTTCTATGGTTCAGACCTGGGACTCCCTGCCTCGGAGCCATTTTGAACCCTGGGGCCACCGTTTGAACAAACTTGGTGAAGGACCACTAGGCAATGCTACATACAAAATTTCAAGCATCTGACCCTTGCAGTTCTGAAGAAGAAGATTTTTGAATATTTTTCTATGTATTTCTATGGTTCAAACTGGGACTCCCTGCCCCGGGGCTATTTTGGACCCTGGCGCCACCATTTGAACAAACTTAGTAGAGGACCATGCAATGCAACATACAAAATTCCAAGCATCTGAGCCAAGCAGTTGTGGAGAAGAAGATTTTTAAGCATATTTTAGTTTTGAACCCAAGACCCCCTGCCCCAGGGCCATTTTGAATCCTGGGGCCACCATTTTGAACAAACTTGGTAGAGGTCCACTAGGCAATGCTTCATATCAAATATCAAAGCCCTAGGCCTAGCAGTTTCAGAGAAGAAGTCATTGAAAGCAAATTGTTGACGACACACGACTGACGACGGACGACTGACGCAGACGACGGACACTTGGTGGTCATAATAGCTCACCCTGAGCCTATGGCCCAGGTGAGCTAAAAACACTAAATGCAAAATTTTAAACACAAAAGTTACTTACACTGGGACAGACTAATGGCAAGACAGACAAACAATCAGAAGGACAACAAGAGGCCCACGGGCCACAAAGCTCACCAGATCTCTAGCTCAAAATTGCTATCAAACTCGTATAGGTTCAAAATTGCTGTCACATTTGTACTACAGGTTAATACAAAATATGCAACTACAAAGTCTCAGTCTGACAGTCTGTTGAGTTGATAACAAAATATATAAAGATTTTCCATATATTGATTGCAGTAAATGTCAGTTTTTAATTTTCCCCATTACAAGTCAATGCAACTCTAAGTTGCCATAGCAACCAAACTAAAGAGCGGATTTTATATAAAAATAAATTTTCAATCCCCCAGCCTAAGGATACTTCAGATGAAATCAGGGCCTTATGGGCCAAATGGCATCTGAGAAGGTAATTTTTTAAGTTTTTTTTTTTTTCATTTTTTTGCATTTTGGTTTCCATGGCAACCAATAAAAGGAGCAGTGGGCAAAAAAAAAACATAGCTAATAAGAGAATTCTCAAGGAACAATCTATAAAAGTTTTGTGAACACATCTGCAATGGCTTGGCAGTAAATGCCATTTTTCAATTTTCCCCATTACAAGTCAATGCAACTCTAAGTTGCCATAGCAACCAAAAAACTAAAGGGCCGATTTTCATAAAAACACAAACTTTCAATCCCCCAGCCCAAGGATGCCATAGATGAAAACTGGGCCTTATAGGCCCAGTGGCTTCAGAGGAGATAATCTTTTAAGCATTTTTTGTTCCATTTTTTTACATTTCGGTTTCCATGGCAACCAATAAAAGGAGCAGTGGGCCAAAAAACATATAGCTGATAGAAGACATATTAAGAAACATTTCTATAAAAGCTTTATCAACATATCTGTAATGGCTTGGCAGAAAATGTCATTTTTCAATTTTCCCCATTATAAGTCAATGGGAACTCTAAGTTGCCATAGCAACCAAACTAAAGGGCTAATGATCTTAAAAAACACAAACTTTCAATCCCCAAGCCCAAAGATGCCACAAATGAAACCTGGGCCTTATCGGCCAAATGGCTTCAGAGGAGATGATTTTTTAAGTATTCTATTTCCATTTTTTTGCATTTCGGTTTCCATGGCAACCAATAAAAGGAGCAATGGGCAAAAAAAACATATACAATGTAGCTGATAGAATACATCTAAAGGAACATTCCTATAAAAGTTTTATTAACATATCTGCAATGGCTTGGCAGAAAATGCCATTTTTCAATTTTCCACATTATAAGTCAATGGGAACTCTAAGTTGCCATAGCAACCAAACTAAAGGGCCAATTTTCATAAAAAACACAAACTTTCAATCCCCCAGCCAAAGGATGCCACAGATGAAATTTGGGCCCAATCGGCCTAGTAGTTCCAGAGGAGATATCGTTTAAAAGTGTTGACAGACGAAATACGACGACGACAGATGACGACGACGGACCACTGCCTATCCTATAAGCTCCCCCAGAGCCTATGGCTCTGGTGAGCTAAAAACTATATACCCCTCAATATATTGGGTATGTACCATTGCATACATTCACTGTAATATTTTCCATTATAGGTACATGTACTTTAACAGCGGCAGAGGCTGATTTACAACTTTTTATGCTCTCAATAAAACCCTGGCCCCTTTTGTCAACTGCAGTGCCGAGGCGTTAAATAGGATTAATACAGCAATCAGTCCAATAGCGGGCTGTATTTTAGAGTCTCCTGCCAGCCATCTGTCTGTATACTCGTAGGTCTAATGAGAGCTGAAACAACTTATACCTGAAATCAGGCTGAAACGACCTAACTATAATGGGTTAGGACAGAAACAACCTACATGTATATTCATATGGGCAGACTCAAGGCTTAGTAACCCCAATGGTTGGCCACTTCAACCCTTGCAACATCTTCGCAAGCCAAGAGTACTCAGTCCACTTTGTTCCTTACATACTCTTTACCTACGGCCTATTTGTAAATCGAATTTCCCACTAAATAATTTCATTGGATGTGAGCAACTTCTAATCAAATAATCCATAACAAAACATTTTCTGCATAACAGGCACTTTTGCCCATAGGAAAAGTGTTTCTAAACAATTATGCCAAATTGTGGGACAACTGTGTTGTGTAACAGATCTTCTGATTTGTCTAAAAATAACATGCACCAACCTGGGTGAAACTCACTGCAGCCAAAAGGTGGCTCTGCTGATGAACGGACGGATAGATGAATGGATGGATTGTCATTTTATATCCTTTTCAACAGTATTTCAGTCATATCAGAACAATGGGTGGGTCATAATGAATGGCTGTGTGCATTCATACCCTGTTTATTTTATTAAAGGATCTTCACCTCAATATAATGGGGGTCAAACCCAGGATGGCTAGATCAGCAGGCAGCACTTAAACTACTAAGCGTGGCACTGTGGGAAATCCTACTTGCAAGCAGGCTATTGGCCAAGGGTATGCCAGCAAAGATGCCCTTTCAAAAACTTCTCACTATAATTTTTTTCCTATATCAATAGATACTATTACATGTATTTTGATTTTAGTGTTTGATCACCAATATCCAGAGGTAATGGGTTTTATGACTGCTATTTTTTTAGAGCCTCTGCATCATACTTCATCCTAATATTACACACCCATGAGACTAATATGCTGCAAATTAATGAAATTCTATTGAAACAAGAGGGCCTCTTGGCCCTGAACAGCTCACCTGAGCAAAAAAGATTCCACCAGGCAATGCAACATACCAAATCAAATGTCAAGCATCTGAGCTAAGAGAGTCTGAAGAAAAAGTTTTTAATATTATAATATGCATTTATATGGTTTAAACGCAAGACCCCCTGGGGCAGGGCCATTTTGGACCCTGGGGCCACCATTTGAAAACACTTGGTAAAGGACTACTAGGCAATGCATCGTACCAAATTTCAAGCATCTGATCCTTGCGGTTCTGAAGAAGAGGATTTTTGCATATTTTCCTATGTATTTCTATGGTTAAAACCTGGGACTCCCTTCCATGGGGCCAGTTTGGACCCCAGGGGCACCATTTACACAAACTTAGTAAAGGACTTTTTAGGCACTGCTACATACCAAATTTAAAGCATCTGGGCCTTTAAGTACTGAAGAAGAAGATTTTTAATTTCTCTATGTACATGTATTTCTATGGTTCAAACCTGGGACCCCTGCCGTGGGGTCAATTTGGACCCTGGGGCCATCATTTGAACAAACTTGGTAAAGGGCTACTAAGAAATGCTATATACACTAAATTTCTAGCATCTGAGCCTAGAGGTTCTGAAGAAGAAGAGTTTGTAATATTTTTCTACGTATTTTTATGGTTCAAACTTTGGACCCCATGCCGCAAGACCATTTTATATCTTGGGGCCCCCATGTAAACAAACTTGGTAAAGGACCACTAGGCAATGCTACATACCAAATTTCAAGTATCTGAGCCTTACCTTTTCTGAAGAAGAAGATTTTTGAGTGTTTTTTCCTGTGTACTTCTATGGTTCAAACCCAGAACCCCCTGCGGCAGGGCCACTCTGGACTTTGCGGCCATCATTTGAACAAACTTGGTAAAGGACCACTAGGCAACACTACATACCAAAATTCAAGCATCTTCACCAAGTGGTTCTGGAGAAGAAGATTTTTAAGTATATTTTAATTTCCAATCCAAGACCCCACCCCCCTCTCCTCACCTGCCACAGGGCCATTTTGCACCCCAGGCCACTATTTGGAAGAAAAACTTTGTAGAGATCCACTAGACAATGCTTCATACCAAATATCAAAGCCCTAGGTCTAGTGGTTCCAGAGAAGATGTCATTTAAAGCAAATTGTTTACGACGGACGACAGACACTGACTGATCACGATAGCTCACCCTGAGCCTATGGCTCAGGTGTCAAAGCCAACAAAAACAAACCAACAGAAAAAACCATCAATTACAAAGTATTTTCATTAAAGCCAACTCTCAAGTGTTAGGACACTTCAACGACTACCCCATATTGCAATGAACTCTACTTTCTCTAAATCTGGGTAAATTCACTTGCCCTATTGGAAGATTTTGCTTAATGGCAAACAGAAAAATGCTTCTGGATCTGGTCCCCTCTTTTGCACAGCTTGTCCAAATATTATGTCATTATTATAGTACAACAGCCAGTTTATTGAGCTAAATTTAGATTAAATTTTTTATCCTCTAGGCTAACTCAAGAAAGTCAATATTTAAAACCAATGAGTCATAATAATTAAATAAATTAAAGCTAACTTGAAGTCTTTGACATTAAAAGTTACTCACAATTATGTTCTTCAACGTCAGTCTCACAGCAAATAACTTGAATAATCAATAATCAGTAATTAGAGACTTTATCCTTAAACTACTAGCCAATCAAAAGTGGCATTTTCTTAAAATAACCAATCAAAAGTATAAATTATTGTCTTGTGGAAGACTTAACAGGTATGCTGAGATAAGGGTGCCATAAAATGTGCAATACCCCAACACTGAATAAACACTAACATCCTGCAAATTCAGCCTAAAAAGCAATAAACAGCATGTCACAAATCAAAGGGACCTCTGTGGAAGTATACTAAATGAGATTATTATTATATAATACTTTATGCATAAATTATGAGGGTGTCCACTAGATTACAGGAATAAAAAATAATAAATAAAAAAAAATAAGATAAAGTACCTAGAAAGAAAGGAAGACAAAAAAAAAATAAATAAAAGGAAAAGGAAACCATAAATAGGAAACCGTAAATAGTAAACAGAGAGAGAAGGAACACTGCAAAACCAAAAAAAAAAAAAAAAAGTATGAGGAAAAGATTTTTTTTTCAATACCATATTAATCCTATGTAATGCCCCAGAGTGATGTATTTACTATTATTCAAAAATAGTTAACAGAGAGAGAGAGAGAGAGACAGAGGAACACTGCAAAAGTAACAAAAAAAAAAAAAAATTAATACCATATATATTAATCCTATGTAATGCCCCAGGAGTAATGCATTATGCTGAAGGATAACAATATGAGATGATTTATACCTGATATTTAGCAATTTTTTTATGTCAATATAACATTGCATTCGGAAACAAGAGTTTTCAGAAGACAACAAAGTCTGTCTACCCATTTGGGAGTTGTTTAAAGGCTTTTCTATTTTGAGCTTAGGTGGCCGTCTTGTTCAGTGGAGTGGAACAGTTTGAGCAATTTTGGAACAGGGTCATCCTAGCCACATTCCTCTGGCACAGTATCCGAACACACTGTACCATCTCTTCCGGTTTTCATAGCGTTGAATCGAGAGTACGAAATTCGCTTATAACCAGTAGTCGGAAATCATTATGTTTTGAGATTTTATCCTGAATCTGCTGCGTCATTTATAGTTATTCAGCTTCGAAAATGTAAAGAGGTAAGTTTAATAAATTTGCTCCTTGGTCTTTTACTTTATTGCCCTGTACAATGAAAACCTCATGGCCGTCACAGAAATTTTATTCCGAACAGCTAATTTAACAGGAATTTGTGTTGTGCAAAACCTAGCTATCATCCTACTATCAACACTAACAAACTGTAGATTGATAACGCCTTCCGTTTATTTTTGAGATTTTTTATAAAACATGCAAGAAAAGGCTCAAAATGGTTTTACAATCATGCCAAGGGCGATTTGAATACTGTACCAATTACTACCCACCCATACGCGACATTGCACAGGACAATAAAGTAAAAGACAAAAGAGCAAATTATATTAAACTTACCTCTTTACATTTTCGAAGCTGAATGACAATAAATTGCACGGCAGATTCCAGATAAAATCTCAAAACATAATGATTTCGACTACTGGTTATAAGCGAATGTTTGAAATTGATTCAACGCTATGAAAACCGAAAGAGATGGTACAGTGCGTTCGGATACTGTGTCTGGAGTTTTTCAAATTCTGTCTACCAGTTCAGTTCAGTTCAATTCTCCTAACAATGTTTCTCAAGTGGCTCAGTGGTAAATAACCATAGCTGTACGCACTTGGCGCTAGTGTCCATCCAACTGTCCACCAGTTTAGCAGGAGAAGCTTTTCTTTTTAAGCTCAGGCAGTCATCTTGTTTAACAGAGCAGAATGTTTTGAGCAATTTTGGTAGAGGGTCACTCAAGAAACATTCCTGCAAAAATATTTCAAAATTGGTCCAGCAGTTTTGAAAAAGTTGTTTAAAGCAAAAGCTGATGACGAGCTAAAAGAAAATAAAATAAAAATTATACATACCAGCACCTTTTGCATGCAGCAATCCCCACATCTCTTCATGCACAGTTTGCAAAATCATTTTCATCTAGTCACTTTGTTTTGACTTTTTTCAGGGTGGTCTTAGTCATCTGCATAAAAAAAAAATACAACATTTACTGATTCCTACCCACTTTATTTTAAGGCAGTGGGCCAAAATAGACAAGGGCTTCGCAAGCGGCGCATAATACGCCCGTTTCAGTGTCATGAAGGAGTTACAGAATGAACAAGATTGTTTATAGAAGGATGGACAGGCAGACAAAACAGGGGAACAACTCTGTAATTAATGACTGCAATGTTATCAAAACAACACATCAAATACTATTAGTACACCAAAAATCAGGTTCCAGGGTGAAGCAGCTCAGAAGTTGTGAAACGCCAAAGTCAAACAAAGGAGATAATTCATAAACTCTTAGTCGCAATACTTTCCCTTGACAATATACACATCACCAACAAGTTTCGTTAAAATATTTCCAACGGTTAAGGAGATACAGAGTAAAACGGAAATTGATGCAAGGGCAGATAATTCAGGAGGTAAGCAAGAGTTATGGTTCATGCGCATGATATATTACCCAATTATTATACACATTCCTACAAAGTTTCATTGAAATATTTCAAAGGGTTAAGGAGTTATGGGGGAATGGGTTAGCCTGAAAAACTAATCAAAGGGAGGTTACTCCAAAACTAAGTAAGGGGGAACAACCATTCTTATACGTGACACACCATCTTGTGGTCATGCACATTGCTATAAAGTTACATCAAGATATACCAAATGGGTACTTAGTTATAGAATGCACAAGATTAGTATACACAAAAATACCCTAAAAATCTAATCAAAGGGATGCAACTCCAAAACGAAGAAGGGGAGAGCAACCATTATTATACGTGACACATCATCACACCCTCATACACATTGCTATGAAGTTTCATCAAGATATCCCAAACAATTATCTAGTTATGGCGCGCACAAGACTAGTAGGGTAAAAAATAATCAAAGGGGCATAACTTTGAAATTAAGAAAGGGGGAGCAACCATTACTATACGCGACACTTTGCCCCATCCTAATATATATGCCTACAAAATTTCATGAAGATATCTCAAACCGTTTCTGAGATATGGTGCGCACAAGAATGTTGACGGACGGACAGACAGACGGACGGACAGACAGACGGACGGACGGACAGCGCCATGCCATAATACGTCCGTTTTTTCAAAACGGGCGTATAAAAATACCTGTGTTTCGGATGATCCGATCGACCCTAATGTTTCCTGTCGACCCTAAAACTTTTGTCCAGTTGTAGCTGAAAAATGTAATCAGTTGCGGTTTATAATGGTCTTTTTCAGTAGTTAGCAGTACCTTTCAAAATGGCAGTGCCCGCCAGGCAGCTTAATAGATTAAAAAATTCTTTTTCTTTAACTGACTGTAGTGCACTGAGTATTATTGTTGCTGTTATTAAGTATGAGAGAAGGTAGTTGGGACCGGATGGGGTAAAATTAAAAAGAAAAAAAAAGAAAAAGAAGGTTTTGCAAACCTACCAACTCCAATTTTTTTTTTTTGCATGTCATGGGAAACATAATAAGTTAATAATGGCCTTACATACGTACGAGTATGTCAGCTTAAAATATATATTTAATAATAATCAGCATAATATGTGGCATGATAGTGATTGATGATAAAAGTACATTTATCTGCCAAATTAACAATTTGTGACAGTTATTAGAAGTAAAAGTACTTAGAAAATATATGCATGTAAATGCGCTAAAATCGCACACCGTGATTCAGCAAAATGACAAAGACTGGATATGCCCAGTAATATTAGCTCCACTGGATAAGCTATACCATGAATAATTTTAAGCCCTTTCTTGAATCAACTTCAGACAGGCACTGGCTGAAACAAACTCAAGTGCATGGATTAGAGATACTGTAATCGACCCTGCATGCTTAACTTTTTCATAATGGTGGCAAACACTTGTAGTAAATTTTTTTCTCATAAGCACACATTTCAATACATACAAACAGAAGCACATACAAACAGAAATCGACAAAAGCATTTTCTCATATCTGACCATGCTGTAGAAAGGTCAAGGTCATCCCAAGGTCATTCATTTGAATTATCTTGGTATTACTGGAGTACCAAATCATACATACCAAGTTTCAAGGCCATCAGTCAATTGGTTTTAGAAAAGAAGATTTTTAAAGGTTTTTACCATAACCTGGTTACAACTGGCCCAGTGGCTTTTGAAAAGAAGCTTAAAATTGTCAAAATATGAGAGTTCAGGACCTTGACCTCTTGTACTCATGAATCTTCATGTACTCATTAAGATGTGTATATATACCAATTTTTAGGCCTTAATCTTCAAAACTTTCCACAAAATCTTTTTTCCAATAATTGATCTTGCCATAAAATGGTGAAAAGGTCAACCAAAGGTCATCATTTGAACAATCTTGATACTAGTTGAGTACCCAATGCTAAATACCAAGTTTCAAGGCCATCGGTCAATTGGTTCTGGAAAGGAAGATTTATATGGGCATGGCCGCCATGCTGCTCATGTGATCTGGGCCGTTTGAACAAACTGTCATTCCTTCAACCCCTGGAGGATCTATTTAAAATTTGGTTACAATTGGCCCAGTGGTCATTGAGGAGACTGTTTGAAATTGTCAAAATATGAGAGTTCTGGATCAAAAGGTCAATCAATGACCTTGACCTCTTGTACTCACAAATCTTCATACACTCATTAAGATGACTGTATATATGAATTTTTAGGCCTTAATCTTCAAAACTTTCCATGAAATCTTGTTCTATCTTTTTCTCATATTTGACCTTGCTGTAAAAAGGGTCAAGGTCAACCCAAGGTCATCGTTTGAACAATCTTGATAGAACTCCCAATGCCCATACCAAGTTTCAATGCCATTGGCCTATTGGTTCTGGAGAAGAAGATTTTTAAAGGCTTTTACCATATATGGGCATGACGGCCATGTTGGCATGTTGGTCATATGACCCAGAACATTTGAAGAGCTTTTCGTTCCTAAGACCCCAGGAGGCTCTATTTGAAATTTGGTTACAATTGGCCCAGCGGTTTGAGAGGAGAAGTCATAAAATATTGTGGACAGACAGACAGACGACGGAGCCTGTCTTTCATATAAGCTCCTCTGGAGCTGCTGGCTCAGGTGAGCTAAAAAGTAAAGGAATTTGTTCAAAAGTCATGCTGGCTCAGGTGAGCTAAAAAGTAAAGGAATTTGTTCAAAAGTCAATCATCTTCTCATCATTCCTAATAAACTGGCAAAGTTTCAAGCCCCTAGCTCGAATGCTTTTTGAGGTATCTTGCTGACAAGATTTCATTATGAATTTTTGCCAAGAGGCATAACTTTTACAAGGGAGACAACTTAGACAGGAAAATAAATGTATTTGCTTATTTTGGATGACGAATCCACATCTGAAACTTCAAAACTCCAGCATGCATGGTTTCTAAATAATGGTAGCGTGACGAAAGAACGCAGGGATGCACAGATACACGGTTGGACAACCCAGAAGCAATATGCCCCCACAACTTCTTCAAAGTTGGGGGCATAATTAGTGGATTCTACCCAAATTCAAACGTGACCTATGTTTATGATTATATAACTGTGTAAGAAATATAAATCAAGTACAATAAGCTCTTTATTTCAAAAGAGTTATCGAACAGAAACCAATTTTCTTGCAAGAAAATAAAGTTGAAAAGGGGCCATAATTCCCACAATGACTGGTGAATTTTACTAAAAATCAAGATTGACCTATATTTTGGATTATATACCTGTGTATAAAATTTGAAACCAACAAATACACCAACTATTTCAGCAACAGAAACCATTTTTTTTCTTTTGCACAAATGGAAGTTGAAAAGGGGCCATAACTCCCATAAAAATTGGCAGATTTTACCCAAAATCAAAAATGACCAATACTTTATGATTATATAACTATATACAAAATATGAATCCAAATACACCTAACTTTTCAACAGAAGATTAAACGGAAACAATTTTTTTTGCACAAAATGAAGTTGAAAAATGGCCATAACTCCCATAATGATTGACAGATTTCATCCAAAATGGAACCTGACCATCATTTGTTTTATTATATACCTGTGTATGAAATACTAATCCAATACATTGATCTTTTCAAAAGATGATAACTGGAAAACATTTTTATGAACCAAATGTTGAAAAAAGCCATAACTCAAATAATGATAGGCAGTTTTTACCCCAAATGGAACTTGACCTGTATTTTATGATTATTTACTTATAACGTGTATAAAAAAAGAATCCAATACACCAATCTTTACAAAAGATATTGAAGGGTTACCATTTTGGGACATATACCTGTACGGGATTATGCACAGTGTATGGGACAGGCTGTATGGGATGTACGTACTGACAGGTGTGACGCTACCCCCCCACATCCCACCCCTACTGAAAATGGTGGTGGGGTGGGGGGGTGTGGGTGGGGGGCATAAGGGTATAAAAATTTTGTTCCCGCACCTCAGGGAGTCTCCAAACAAAGTATAGCTTCAATAGCTATAGCTGCCAAATGGTATCAGAGAGCAAGGCTGTGGCGGGCAGTCAGGGCAGTCCGGCAATGGCCGGACCACTTTTTTCAACAAGCATTATATGGACCTTACTTCTTTTTTTTCTTCATTTTTTCTGGTTCCTAAGGAACAGTCTGATCTCGGTTTGTACTGTTTGTACAGATATATCTGCCCGAATACTTAGGTTCTTTATGGTAGACATTGTGTGTATATACTCCATAGTTGATCGATTTCACCCTGAACAATAACTCTGTTTTGTGTTTTAACAAGTCACTACAGAGTTATTCTGTATTTGAAGACCTTAAGCTCACTATCTATACAAAATATCTAAGACTTAAATTCTAAGCATGCTACGAATGCATCTGTTTAACCATTTTCCCATTTTATGGTAGCTGACTGTGCCATAAACTACATGCATGCTGGGCTCAGCCTAGAGGGTGATTTGGAAGAAATAGTCTTCCTAAGCTGGCTGACTTCTCCCTATTTTGAGCTGAGAGAGAAGTGAAAATGTATATAGAATATAATTATAGGAAAATCTAAAATTTGGACCAAAACTTCTCCCTACAGTCCATAAAGTGTCACAAAACTTCTCCCTGTCTGAAAGTTCTAGGCTGACCCCTGGCATGTCAAAGTCAATGCAGGGTGATTGTTTGAAAAGCCTTTGAAGGGCTTCAGCCCTAGATGCTACATTAAAAGTTTAAAAGCCATTGGCCTTTTGGTTCTGGAGAAAAGTTTTTACCATATATACAGGCATGGGCGCCATCTTGGTCATATGACCAAGATCATTGCACAAATTTTTTGGTTCCCCTGACCAAGGGAGAATACCTAATATGGCTTTTATATGCCCACTGGCATCAGAGGAGATGATGTTTGAAAATGTAGATGGATGATTAATGGACGAAAGATGCCTAGCTTATTTTTAAGCTATACTATAATAAGCTCACCTACCATGATTCAGCAAAATGACGCAGACAGGATACACCCAGCAATACCGTGCTAAAAAAAGACAAGAAAAAACAGAGTTTCAGTGGTTTGCTTGAATGTTTAAGACAGCTGTTGCAGCCATCATCAGGAAATTCAGGATTAAAATGAAACAATGGCATAAATAAAAGGCTTTTAAATATATATGACCAACCTTAAAAAAGATTAGTTTCCTCTTAATGAACTCTCTCATAAAGCAAAGGGTCTGCCGGTTGGGTAAAAAGAATTTCAAAATACAAGAAATACAATAAAATTTTCATAACTACATGCACCTAAATGTTCTAAACAATTTAAAATTAAAATAATGCAATAAAACAGTGTTTAATTAAGAATTTTGCAATAGAACTTAAAGTCTTTGTGCTAGAAATATAACACAATTTAGAAAGTCCTCTGGTAGTTTTAAAGTGTAGTATAGAAAAAAAATATATATATTTTCTTCCAAATTATGAGAAATTGTTTTCAGGTAGAATCATATTTTTAGGGCAGGTTGTGTTTGGGGAAACAAAATATATTTCATTTTTGGCTTACTATATTAACAAAATCTAGACACTTTTTGAGACAACATCCAATTTTAAATATGTGCTGTCAAGTGACAAGAAATTCTGCTCAGAACTAGGACATGTGGACAGGGTTGTACTAGCAAATAATTAACTGCTGGTGGCATACTGAAGATATTAGCTCACCTTCTGGCCCTTAAATGAAAAGATTTTGACCAGAACAGCCCAAGATGATAACAATAGTTCTTCCTATTAATTCTTAATTAATCAGCAGAAAGGCACATTTCAATAAATACTTACATATTATGACCTGGAAGCTGTCTTCATTGAAGGTGATGATTTCAGAACAGAACTGCCTTGCTTGGACTGTGTTGATTAATTCTCTTCTGCTATAAAAGCTTTTACTCCTTCACATTTTGTTCATTTTCTTTCCTTCAGTCATTACATGGCATCTGTTTTACATCTAACATTAGTTGTTCAATGGAAACAGTCTTCTTGAGCAGTTACTTGCAAATTCAGTACCCAGGGATTTTTACCTTTCAGTGACTCAAACACTTAGATTTACCATGGCAAGTCCTTTTACAGATACTGTCATTTTCCATTACCGGTTCATAATATTGCCATTATACACATGAATTTCTGAATTCAGTGGGCATCAGCCCTAATCCCAAAACAAAACAATCACTACCATAGTGATTGTTTTGTGTTGGGAAAAGAGCTCATGTCTACTGAGTCTGCCTTAACACTACAAACATGGAATCAAATGATTTGGGAAAAATTATTTGTTTGAGAAAGTAGGAATTGTTGAATGAACTTTGGTTTGCAATGTCATTGAAAAACTGACAGAGCATGGCAAACACTGCATGCCTAATTGGTTAGAAAGGAACAGAATATTGTTTTGCTCAGATATGTAATATTATATGCGACATTTCATAATTTTTTGGTTATTGCTGGGACAACTCATGAAACTCTTAGAATTGACAGGAGTGTCCAAAACCCAGCAGGGCCAAATTAACTGACCATACAAATCCTCTAAGACAAATACCAGTAACAGATTTCCCCAAAGTCTACAGAAATCACGAAATCTTGATGGAAGTATATACCTAGAACTGTGCTTCTCCCCAACCTTTTAATAGTATGTTGGGTACTCCAGCTTTCAGTTTCAACATGAAAAGGTGCATTCCCACCCCCTCTTCCTTTCTTTTGATGAAGATTTCATCCATATTAATATCTGTGAGAGTAAACTCATAGATGACTGTCTGCATTAATATCGCCAATGAGCTTCCTTTGTAAACTGCATAACCATTCAATTACAGAAAATATGAAGATGTGAATGTGAAATGCCGAATGCTCCCAAGATGTCACATGAAAATGTCAGGGCAAGACTTTGGATAAAAAATACGTACAATAGGACTGTTCTGCTGCCAATTTCTTTCCAAAAAACTTGCTGTATATTATTTGCATTGATGAGAGTGATGAAAGCCAGTATTTCTAGAAATTAATCAGAAATTTGGGCTTCTTCTCACATGTGGTCAAATCCAATGGAAAAAATGTAAGTCCAAGACCATTAAAACATTGTGCTTCTGGCCAACCAAAAGAAAAGATTGGCCCTCAAAAATGTCTGTGTGAGGAGATTCAATCCCTCCCAGGTTTTCCATAACTCTCAGAGGGCTCATAGAAAATACTACTGTGTACAAATGTAAATATTCTGGTTATGGATCACATTTCAAAAAATGCTCACTATACTCCATGGACTTGAGCTACTTGAAAATCTTACAGGATAAATGCAAAGAAGGATCTGAATCAGGGTGAATGATCACGTGGTTTTCACGTCACA
The DNA here is from genome assembly GCA_963989385.1 of Ctena decussata. Classification (NCBI taxonomy): domain Eukaryota; kingdom Metazoa; phylum Mollusca; class Bivalvia; order Lucinida; family Lucinidae; genus Ctena; species Ctena decussata. The sequence goes on along the minus strand of OZ022501.1, from coordinate 56,019,177 downwards.
GGAAGTACTGGAAATTCCAGTAGAACAATTGCTTCGTGGTAAGTTTTCTTCAAGATAACTTTTTTGCTGGCAAATGCAGTCTTTACAGAAAAAAGTGCAGTGAATGCGTGCTCGTAAGTAGTTTTAACTGTTGTTTTTGTTTTGACTGAGTGTTTTCATGTTTAAACGGTTTTTCCTCCCCCAGTTTTAAAGCAACAACATCATTCATGTAGCACAGCCTGCTTTGGGTTTCAGATGTTGGGGGACGATTGAATACAAAAACTATAAAACTTAGGATAAAATCACAAATATCTTCTGAAAGTACTCATGGCTACACATTTATAGTCATGAGACTCCTGACGTTACATTCTGCTCTGTTACACTACTGTGAAGTAGCGGTAGTGTAACAGCAGTGGATTCAGAGAAACATACCGAGAGGTCACTACAGCCAACTGGAGCTTAGCAAACCATTCTTGACAATATCTTCAACGAGATAGTGTTGAACTTTTTAGTGTCAACTAAACGTTTATTTTTATTTATTATTACCGGTTCAACCGGGTGTGCTCGAGTATCGGCAAGACACTACGAAACAAGAATAAGAGGTACATGTATGCCGAGCTTTGGCTGCCTTCGAGTACTAGTCCAATCTAATGTTAACTAACACGATTCACAATGACAGTCTTAATATTCGAAACGATTTTGATCTGTTTGAGCGTGACACAATGTCATGTAAAAATAGTTAATTACTGTTGTGTGCGTATGTGCCGTTATATTTCAATCGTTGTACATAATCCAATAGGTTGGTTAGTTATAATCCAATATCCTCAATCATTAGTATCTCGCTTCAATGGTAAAACCCAGTACCTTCTCGCCGATACTTTAACTTGGTGACAACATTCTCCTGATGGAAACACGCTTGTTTTCTTGATGTCTTTCATTCCTTTAACGGAAGCACTGGGTAGAGATACATGAACATTAGTTTTCAGTCTGACCTCATCTATTAAGTGAGCCGTCAAAGTGCAAAATTTGACTGGTTCTACCGATTCCGACCGTTAAAAACCGAGAAGTTTTGTTGGCGTTTCTCATAATAGTCTCGGGCTTGCCGTATTCGCTTCTTGGTGAATGATTGTCGTCCTGGTGCATGATTGTCCTTGCACGTATCACCAGTAAACAATTTTGATTCTGATTCTCAGTCTGCCACACGGTAGACTCAACAATAGAAACCAAACATTGATACAGCTGACCTATCAGACTAAGTCTATACTTGACTGACCCCTCCAAAAAACGACTGGACAAACGACACTCATTGATATGTGTACTGATCATAAATAAATAAATGAAAAAATATACCTGCATAATTAGACGTACTTTTTAACAGGGAATTGCAAGAAAGGGGTCTTATACTTCCATAATTTATTTAAAGAAGAAGAAGGATCTAATACTACCCTGTTCTACTTACGGGACTGAGTAGGACTTTGGCAGTATTGGCGGGAGAAATGCCTATTGCAGGCGGCCATGTCGAAACAAAGATTTTTCTATTCATCCTCTACGCAGTATCCTGACGATACCGACTATTTTATGTACTTTAAATATATACTTTATAAGCTAATACACAGATTAAGTTCTGCCGACGATAAATGCAGTGGTTACATGACTACGAATCATTAGGGTCTATTGTAAAATTGAAGGTGTAACTAAAAGTAAATAAAAAATACTATAACCTATAATGTTTACACTGTATCGAAGCCTAATGCGGTAATAATTAGACGCGCAGAAAAATAAAATAACCAATTTCGTCCAATAATTTTCGTTCCCGATTTTGTAGGTAACCACTCACCGTTCCATGGAATGGAATGGAATGGTCATAAATACCGGTGCGTTCCACGGCATTACCGCGCCACTCACGGGGCATTCGCGGTGCGGTATAATTCACATCACGGGGCGATCCCGGTGCATTCCACTGGGTAGCTTGAATGTTGTCTGTACTGTAGTCATAAATGCAAAGCAAAAATCAGTAATCCATAGAACCTTTTAATCATGGGGAAAATTTACGCCTTAAGCATAGAAGTCCTTTTAGATTTCTCAGAATCTATCCTCTGATCTCAAAGGATGTAAATAAAATATTATCTGCACTATGGATGATGTACGGGGAGACGTTTTACGGCCTCCACACGGCACAACACCAGCTGCAGTGAGGTAAAATTAAAATCTTAAAAGTTCCTTCAAGAGCAGAAAATACATACAGAAATAGGAACATGGGCCAAAATACAAAATCATGGTTGATTAAAACATGGGCAACAACTATGTGAAGCAGGAAACTGATGTTACCATTATTGCATTCTGCACAGCTTCAGATCATCTGATGATGCTTTATATTTGTACCACATTTTATAAAAATACCTTCATAAAATTTTTTTCAAAGGCTTTATAATTCTAGAGGGGACAAGATCTCCATACCTAAAATAATAACAAAGGGGTTATAATTCTGTTAAAAATGAAGGTGTAGTTAAGGTTCTTTTTATCTGCACATTGTCTGATGATGTTTATATTTGTACCAGGTTTTGTGAAAATATCTTCAAAACTTTTAAAGTTAGAGAGCGAACACATTTTCTTGACTGTAAACTACAAAGGGGAATAATTCTGTAAAAATGTAGATGAACTTACAGTTCTTATCTCTGCTCATTGCCTGATAATGCTTTATATTATGTACAAGTTTACTGAAAATATATTTGAAGGTTTGAAAGCTATAGAGCGGACATGATTTCTATTACAAAGGGGCATAATTCAGTAAATAATGCAGGCAGAGTTATGGTTCTTATTCTCTGCACATCATCTTACAATGCTTTACATTTGTACCAAGTCTAATGAAAATATTTCCAACGGTTTCAGAGTTATGAAGTGGATACGATTTCTGTATTCAAAATTACAAAGGGGCATAATTCAATAAATAATGAATGCAGAGTTTTGGTTTTTGTTCTCTGCACATTGTCTGATAATGCTTTACATTTGTACCAAGTCTTGTGGAAATATCTCTAACGGTTTCAGACTTATGGAGCGAAAACCATTTCTGTACTTAAAATTTCAAAATGCCGTAATTCAGCGAATGTAAATGTACCAAGTCTCATGAAAATATTTCCAACGGTTTCAGAGTTATTAAGTGGATAAGATTTCTGTACTCAAAATTACAAAGGAGCATAATTCAGTAAATAATGTAAGCAGAGTTAATGTTCTTGTTTTCTGCACATCGCCTGATAATGCTTTACATTTGTATCCAGTCTTGTGAAAATATCTCTTACAGTTTCAGAGTTATGGAGCGGACACGATTTCTGTACTCAAAATTACGAAGGGGCATAATTCAGTAAAAAAGGTAGGCAGAGTTATGGTTCTTGTTCTCTGCACATCGTCTGATAATGATTTGCATTTGTACCACTCTTGTTGAAATATCTCTAACGGTTTCAGAGTTATGGAGCGGACTAGATTTCTATACTCAAAATTTCAAAGGGGCATAATTCAGTGAAAAATGTAGGCAGAGTTATGGTTCTTGTTCTCTGCACATTGTCTTATAATGCTTTATATTTGTATCACGTCTTGTGAAAATATCTCTTACAGTTTCAGAGTTATGGAGAGGAAACGATTTCTGTACTCAAAATTACAAAGGGGCATAAGTCAGTAAATAAGGTAGGCAGAGTTATGTTTTTGTTCTCTGTACATTGTCTGATAGTGCTTTACATTTGTACCAAGTCTTGTGGAAACATCTCAAACGGTTTTAGAGAGCGGATACGATTTCTGTATTCAAAATTTCAAGGGGCATAATTCAGTAAAAAAATGTAGGCAGAGTTATGATTCTTGTTCTCGGCACATCGTCTGATGATACTTCACATTTACACAAAGTCTCATGAAAATATCTGTAAGACTTCGGGGCCCTAACAAGAAGAAGTTAATAAGAACTGAACTTCTACAAAAAGTAAATTTGGGATGAGGATCAACGGAAAAGTCCTTCATACACATACACGCTATCTGTATACCCCTCGCTAGATCAAGAAGCGTTGTATCTGAAAAGCAATGGTTATAATTATACACTGCAACACACTTTAGGTGCCGTAGGCTGCCTTAATCAGATAAAGATATGAACATACGACAAATACAGACGCGTACATGTGCACAAACGAAGGACTTTCGAAATGTCAAAATTCTAATTTTTATTCTTGTATCCATGGTATTTGACGTATTTGCTATTGAATGACGTACTTCAATCTCTTTTTTCTCTCTTTTTTTATTTCTCTTTTATTTCTTTACTTTATTGTTTTTTGTCTCCTTATAAAATGGCTGTCACAGTGGTGCATATTCTTTCTCGAAGTTTCATGAAGATCCATGGGAAATTTCCGCGATAATAAAAGTTTTCTTGAGAAAAAAATGTAATCACTACAA